>PVKE010027290.1:0-21704 GCA_004027555.1 Craseonycteris thonglongyai | reverse complement strand
GAGGAGCATGGGCACTGTCACGCATGGCCTGAAAGCACAACTAGTCACAATTCGCAGGGCCCAGCGCAAAATGAAGAGCAAGGCCCGTGTTCAAAACCAAGTAAGAATTCCAAGCTGGCGACAGCAGAGCGTGCAAACAAGCACACGGCTCTTCTGAACACGGGCCCTGTGGGGGTGCGCAGGTCACAGGCCCACAGAGAGGTCTTGCTGGCAGAGAGGCTGGAGGAGAAGCGCCCTAAGCTCTGTCCTCCAGCCTCCTGAGGCTTGTCACAGCCTCCCGATGTCCACAGCCACATGGCGGTCACGGCCCGGGAGCCTGGCTGAGGCAGTCCACGGTGGTCAGCGCTGGTGGGGAAGTGCCGAGGAGCCAGCGGAGCGTGTCTAGCTCGGCCTTGGAGAGCCACCAGCGGATTTTCAGCACAGCGACATGTCCGTTCATTTTTAGGAAGAACTTTGTGGCAACCGTGTGGAGAAGGGCCTGGGGGGCCCGCAGGCAGAAAGACCCTTCAGGAGGCTGCTAGGAGAGGTTAGGGCCACTTCCCCCTTTTAAAAATGTCAGTAAGCAACAAGTTTTTATTTCTATTGGTCACCAATTACACTCACACACACGCTGAAATCCATGAAACAATACAATACCTTACTCAGCAAAACAATATTTAACTTCACTAGAAGTAAAATACTATGATTTTTATTAAAGATGCTATTTCAAACCCACGAAGTTGATTTTGTGAGTCCCTAATGAGTCACAACTTGTAGTTTATAAAACATAGTTCTCAGAGTGTGGTAGGCAGCATGGTGTCTCACATGGTGTCCATGTGCTAATCCTCGGAACCCGGGCATATGTGACCTCACACTGCTAAAACAAAGTAGTAGATTTCATGACCCTAAGGACCTTGAGTCGGGAGGTTGTCCTGAATATTCAAATAGGCCCATGGTAATCACCAGGGTCCTTAAAGGAGAAGAGGGAGGAGGCAGATGTGATGCAGGAGGCAGAGGCAGGGCGTGCCGCTGACCTTCACTGGCTTTGCAGATGGAGGAAGGGGCCACGAGCCAAGGAACACATTTCCTAGAAGGTGGAAAAGGTAAGGAAGCAGATTCTCCCCGGATGCTCCAAAAGAATGCCATCCTGTGGAAACTTGCCTTTACCCAGTGAGACCCATAGGGCTCTGACTTCCAGAACTGTCAGATAATGAACGTGTGTTCTGTTAAGCTGTGGAGTTCATGCTGCTTCGTTACAGCAACAATGAGAATCTCATGCAGGAGGAATATGAAGAGAGTCAGAAGGAAGGCAGTGTCAGCGTGGGGAGGGACGGGCCAGAAGGGCTTGATATTCTCGTAGCGTCTGTCCTTGGAGCTGCAGAGTCCAGGCTGTCTCCACAGCTGGAGGGTCACAGCCCCAAGACAAGACCCACTTTCCCGCCTTCTAGTGCTTTCTATTCCCAGGAGAGTTGAAATGCAGACTGAGGAAGCAGAAGGGGATGAAGGTCTGTTTTCACACCTGTTTTAGGGACATGAGCGGATGGATTTGGGTGGTGAACTGAAAGGAGCTGTAAACCCGAGAGCTGACCTGGAACATGGGAGGAGACACATGCTGGGTTTCCTCCCTTAGTCCTCGCGGCCTGAGCGGGTTCACCGAACCAGCATGGCTCTCACCCGTGACTCTTGGGTGCAGCTAGAACTCACCAAGAAGAGCAAACAACATTGACGGTTCTCGGAATGGAAGAAGCTAGTGCTCCAGGATACAAGGGGTCACCAGACACACTGGAAGCAGGACATAAGTGGTCTGTGAAATGGGCACATGAGCAATGAGTGAGTACGAGGTGGTGGTATCTGTTGTTGAGCACAGCACAGGCGAATAGGCAACAAGACCTGGTAATGCTCAACTCGTATTTATGAGATAATGCTCCACTCAGATTTATGAGATAATGCTCAACTCAGATTTATAAACTAATGCTCAACTCAGATTTATAAGTAACTTGTTCTGAAAGCACAGACTATCTGAAATACAAATCTAACAATATCTAGAAACCGTGATTTAAACCCAGTCATTGACAATGGAAAATTAAGGCAAAGTGTCTAAAAAAAGGTTTTAAAATTGCACATGATCTACACATAGAACATTATAAAGTTTTATAGAAAATCATAATAAGATCCAATAAATGAAAATCTTTTTTTGTGTATGGAGATGGGATGACTGTCTTAAAGATGCCAAATCTGTCCCAAATTATTCTATTCATTCAATGCAATAAATATCATTACGTACTTTGTGACTGCCTCTTATAGTCAAATGTATGTCACTGTACGCACACACACACACGTCCTTGCAACGTAAAAGGGTAACTTCGAAGTAGGTACATGTTCAAAAGACACAATGTCAAGAACCACCTGGGATCTTGGAAGTCTATCCCGTTAAGTCAGGTTAAACTAGTTATCTGTGATAATGGCGTCTTCCCGGGGCAAGTCTTTATCAGACTTCTGTTAGATAGTTAAGGTGAAAGGTCAAAGGTTCTCTTGAGTCTCTTGCTTCTTATAAGAACCAGTTTAAAATAATCAATATCCCCAAATATCATATTTTTGGGTTGACAAACTCTGTTCCCTTTCACAAACCAACCATGAACTTGCCTACTCTCACGCTGTCTGCCAATCTCTCCAGTCTCTTCAATGATCACTCCCTTTGTCTAGATATGCCTTCTGTTTTCTAATTACAGTAATCCTCCCTTACCCATGGTTTTACTTTCTGTCATATTAGTTTTCAGAAGTCAACCATGGTGTGAAAATAATAAATGGAAATTTTTGAATATAAATAATTCATAAGTTTTACATTGGTCTCCCATCCTGAGGTGCATGATAAATTCTTGTGCCATTTGGCTTCCTTCTGGAGTGATATCACAATGCTTCTGTTCAGCTATCCCTCATTTGAATTAATGTCCCCAATGCACAAAAATAGTGATGCTGGCAATCCACATGTGCCACAGAAGAGCCATAAAATGCCTCCTTTAAGTAACAAAGTATGGGATTGCTAGGTTCCTCCCTATCACACACTCGTTCATATTAAACTATGAAACAAACTATATGTAGGGTTTCAGGCCTCCATGGGGTCATGGGACATGAATAAGGGGGGACCAGTGTGTATGTCTTTGCACAGATCCATGCCTTTGCTTATGCTGCCCCCTCCCTCCAATGCCTTCCCTCTAGACCCCACCTAGAAAACTATTTATCTTTCCAGATCCATCTTGTGTCATCTCTGGTGTCCCTCAAGTGAATGTTTCTCAAACTCTAATGTGCACAAGGACATCCTTAGGCCTTGTTCGAATGCAGGCTAATTCTGTGTGGGGTGCATTCTGCATTGCTGGGCTCACAGGTGACGCCCATGGGACAGGTCTGAGGACCACCCCACGAGGAACCAGGCCCTCATGACTCTACCTCTTTTCTACACCACATGAAGAGCTCCCTGCACTGCACTTCTAAACCCTTCATCACAGCCCCTCCTCATTGTTTTGTGTCTATTTTCTACATCTGTCTCACAAAACTCTTAAGTACTGTAATTTTTTAAGAGTGGTAACTCTGCCCCAAACCACTTTGTATTGCTTATACCCAGGATCCATTTGCTGAGTGTGTAAAACAAATATGTTAATGTTGAACGTACAGTTGTCTTACGTGTCTCAGATGAATCCTTATTAAATCTGTTCACATGCTTTTGTGTATATTGCGTTCTTATTCCAGCCCAGTGGCATCATGTATGGAGAGCAGTAAATGCACATTGTGTGAAGATCAGGCCTGGGTAAGCTGCTAAAGTGATCTTTAGGGGAAGCCAGGATGGCTCAGTGGGTTAAGTGCTCACTTTGCAGCCCCGGGGACTGAAGATTGAATCCCTGGCCCGGCCTGTGCAGACCCATATGTTGAACTGGGGCATGTCTCCCATGTGAAAGGCCCCCAGCCCAGTACCTGCCCTGCGAGGCCCCTGCACACCTGTGTGAAAGGAAACCATATCAAAAACTGATGATGTACAACTATAGAGACTGCTCTGGGCCCTCCTTCTTCTCTCTGGCTCTGTCTCTGTCTCTCTGTGTCTCTATCAAAACGAAAACAATTTAAAAAATGATTTTTTAAAGTGGTCTTTTAGAGAGAAAAATGAAAACCCTTCAATGTGTCCAGAACCCTCAGGGCAGAACAAGCTTAAAAGTTGGTGAGATGAAGCTTAATAGTTGTGGGGCATGGATTTTGCTTTAAACTTTATGAGCATGGCTTAGAGAGGAAGGTTGGGACCTGGTCTGAGAAATCGGCCCTCACTGAGCAGGAAAGTTAAATAGCCAATGGAAGGGCCGCCTGGTGATTTACTCCGAGGCCTGGGTCAGGTTCCCGCCCTCCCTCTGCTGGTCCTGGGGGTCCTGTGTGTCACCCCACCCTAATCTACCTGCTACAGGTGGCTTAGTGGCTGAAGGTGGAGCCCAGTCCAGCTCTCACCTGCCTGCCCTGGTCCAATCTTAAGCAACTAGCCTCAACTTTCTGGGCCTGGAGTGCCAGGTTCCACACAGTATTTCACTGACATCCACATCTTTTGCTGAAATCATTACCCTCAGTTTTGACTGGTCACTTTAATTCCAGTTCTGTCTTCCTCCCACCTTCCTTCCTGTGTGACAGCAGCAATATGATTTGAAAGTAGAAGTCTGACTGTGTCATTTAAGTCATCTAATGGTTCCCTGTTTCCCATAAGATCAAATTCACTCTCCTCAGTCTGGTGTGACCTTCTAGGCTTGGTCCTTCCGACCTTTTCCATCTCCATTACCGCCACGCTCAGCTTGGCACTCCCATGCCATGCCCATACCCAGCCTGGTTCCTGCCTCTGTGCCCCTTCTGGCTGCTCCCTGCCCCTGGAATTCCCTCCTCCCCTTGGCTTTGATGAATATCTGCTCACCCTTTGGGGTTCTGCTTCAGCCACCTTCTCTGGAATCTTCTGTGGCACCACTGCTCTGAGCCTCACCCTTCCCCCCCCCCCCCCCCCCCCCCCCCCCAGCTCCCAGTTAGGGCTCTCAGAGTGCCTCATGCATACCTTTATCTGCTCCGACCACACTATTATAATGGCTTTAAATTTAGTGTTGTAGTTTCTCTACGAGAATAATGATGTAAATTAATTTTACCCCACAATCTGGAGTCTCTCCTTAGTAGTTGAAGTATTCTAATCATAAACTTATATATCAAGGGTTGTTAGCAAACATTTGATAAAAACTAGCAGGAGTCCCCAACCCAGATAAGGCTGCAAAACTCAAACAATTTTATTTGACTCTGTACCAGAGGACTTGTTCTGTGGGTGATGGGTGTGGAAGTAGTTTTTCACTTATAAATTGGCAGAGCTATCAAGACAGATTTTCTGGTGGACCAGAAAAGCAGATGCAATCATCTTGGCATTTTTTGTTTGTTTGTTGTTTGTGTTCATTTGTTTGTTTTTAGCAAAGAAGAGCGAGCCCTTGGTCAAAATGCCACTCAGCCATGGTCTTTTACTTCCTGAAATTGCTGCCTTCCCGCTTCATTGAGCTGATCCATTGTCAAGACAGCCGCATTTGCCTCTGGTGAAAGTTTTATGCAAGATGTTTGTTGGAGGGTCTGAAAAAACAGGGAACAGATACTTAAACAAAACATTCAAATGGGCTGAGAGGCTGGTGCTCTCATGGTAACATCCTACCAGGTAGGAAGGTGGTTGGGCAGGAGGCATCTTTAGCTTTGTATGTGTATATAAGGTGACCAGATGTCCCGCTTTTGACGGGACAGTCCCGATTTTTAACAATTCGTCATGTGTCCTGTGGCATTTTAAAAAATTCCCGAGTTTTGGAAAGAATGCACGACAAGCTAGGGAACGGCGGGAGATAGACCAAATTTTTAATCAAGAACCCCCTCCCTCCCGGTCAGTGGTGTCCCGCGTTACCAATGTTAAAATCTGGTCACCTCACTGGAAATCAGTCGTCCACCAGGATAGGCCTGATGATTATAAAACCACGTTGGCTTACATCACTTTGCAGCACCCCATTGACCCACCTGAAGGTGAGTTTAGATGAGGGACCTGTGTTACACATCTCTGTGGAGGAGGCACACTTTCTTTGGGGGATGATAAAAATATTCTGGAATTAGAGAGCAGTGATTGTTACACTATCTTGTGTAAATTGTTAGCAAAACAGGGAGTTTTGCACTGTAAAATGGTGAATTTTATGATATATGTATAATTTTAATGAAAAATATATAGAAAGACGAAATGCTTTCCAATTCACTTCAGGAGACCTGCCTGACCCTGGGATAGTGCGTTCCTGTGCTGACTTGGCTAGGCTACAAGCTGCAGTTATTCAATCAAACTCTACATTGGCTGTGAATATATTTTGTAGATGTGACTAAAGTCCATAAACGGTTAACTTCAAATAAGAGAAATAATGGGAGCCACTCTAGGTGAACCTGACTCAATCAGTCAAAAGGCCTTACAAGCAGAGCTTGGCTTCTGTGAGAGAAAGTAATTTCACCTGTGTGAATTGCAGCCTCACCCAAACCAGCCAATCAAAGAGCTCCAATACCCTCACATTGTCCCTGATCTCAGCCTGCTCTGGGAACTTGGAAGGAACCATGCTCCTGTCACAGCTGAGTGTCCCTTTGCTGCACCATCGATCCTCAAGCTCCCTTGCTCTTGGAAGCCCCTGTAGACACATCCAGCTTCTGGCTGTTCTCTGGGATAAATTCCCTGGCCTCACACTCTTTATCTGAGGTTTTTATTTTTACTTGTTGGATTATTTGATTACTACGTCAATGAATAAATATCCAAATCTTTAGAAAATTTTATGAGTTTATTTGAAACAAAATTTTGAGGACATGCCTGGAAGTAACATCTCAAAGAACTGAGAAAATGCTCTGGAGAATAGTGCTTTGCACTTATTTCTATGCATTTAGTATCAAAGAAGAGAACATAAGGGAGGTACGTGGAATTCATGGTGGTAGATTAAAGGGTCAAAAGAAGGCGAAGCAGCAAAATGTCTCAGATCTGACAAAATGCAAAATGGAGAGACACTTGCTTTTACATTGGTGGGTAGAAGTGAGTAATTATTTAACATTTGCAGTAAATAAGGATGGTATATAGGCATTAAGATAACAGTGAGGCTTACAGGGTGGTAATTTGTCATGCCTCTGAGGGGTTTGGAGAAGAAAACATTTTTTTGACATTTATAAAAATGTTATGCCTTATACCGAATAACTATGCACAAGAAACATTAACACAAAGATAGATCTTTTACTCCAGAAGCCACGGGGCTGGGACTTGACTGCTCACAACGGCCGACCCTGTTAGGAACGTTTGATTGGAACATGCTGTGTTGTCTGTCACTCTCAGTTCCCAAAGTTGCCAGGCCCCCCAGTGTGCTAAATAGCCTGGTTTTCTGTTCACAATTATCTCACACTCGAGTCTGTAAGCTGCTAGAGAATTGATATGAATTGTGTTCCTTAACACTGATACTCAGTGAATGAATGAATGAATGAATCAATGAACAAATGCTTGGTTGCATGGCTGCAGGGATGGTCATTCTCTTTAGGGAAACATGCCACGCAGGGTCCTCATCTCGTTTGGCCCATCAGAGTGATCCCTAAGCAGACTCAGCCTTATAAATGGTGAGAGCATAGAGCTTCTTTCCACAAGAGATGACTTGAGGTGGGAAATGAAGTCTTCCTAGATCTCTTGCTCTCACACTGTAAATACAACCACTCAGTGGTTTTTATTTGGGCTGGTTCTCAAGAATCGACCACTAAAATGTAGGTTATTCCAGGAGAGCATAGGCAGCTGAATTGGCAGCTGAGCCCTGGAGACCAAGGAAAGTAGGACGTGGCTGCAGGAGAAGTGGGGGTGTGGAGGGAGACAGAGATGTGAAGGAGACCCGAAAGGGAAGTCAAAACATCAAAGTCATCATCAGCTCCGAATGCCCCAAGCTCTGATCCTCCTACCTCTATGCTTCCCAAGTCCCCCAAAATGTTACTTCAGTGTCCCCAAGGAATAAGGACTCGGTGCCAGCAGGACACACCTTGGCAGAAAATGGTGAAAGAAGCCGTGAGCCCCCTGACCCAGCGTGAGCATGCCAGTTGATCCTCTTGCAAAGCTTCACACACACAACTGTTTAGTCACTGGAAAGATGCTCTTGTCAATCAAGGTGTGTGTCTCTTTAAATCACTATCCATAACCCTGGAGTGTTGGTAGCACTTGGACTGTTTTGCAGTTGAGGACACTAGGTCTCAGAAAGGTAAAGTAATTTTTCCACGATTTTCCAGCTAGTGAGTATAGGAGCCAAGAGCTGAGTCCATACTAGTTTGACACCAAAGCCCTTTGCACTGTGCCTCCTCACCTCATTTTTTCCAAGATGCCAGCTCCAACCTTCCTAAGAGCAAAAGCAGACTCACTTGATTTAGGGGTGTGCTAGACGTGAGATGAAGTTTGAAAACCGAGGGCAGGGCTGGGAAGGTAAAAAGTGGTCCCAGCAAGTGAGCTGAGTACCAATCAGAGGCCCCTGCCTACGTGGCTGGCTCCTCCCCTGTGTAAGTGAAGAAGGTACTGTCTTTCTCACTCTGGCTCCCAGGGTCCAATGGGAGAAGAACAGGAGAACTTCTATGAGAACATCTGTGGACAGTTCCTCAAGTTCAAATGCCTGTAAATGCCCGTGAACTTGGAAAATCTCACTGCCAACATCTGGATGAAGTCGGGTGAGAAGTGCTTTTGTCCTGACTGGTGACACTGCCACTGTCATGACTGCTGCTGCTTCAGGGTCTCAGAGGCCTGCTCCACGGTGCTCAGTGCAGTTTTACCTGGGATTTCTCGTCTTTGCAGAACCTGTGGGAGCTCTGTAAAGACATGTGGCCGTGTTGGTGACAGTACAAAATTAAAGCTTTTATTGTTTTCTGTGTTCAGAACCATAATGCTCACCTTTTCCTTAGTATTGTGAATATCTGAAAAGAACACCCTCACATTTTCACTGTATTTAAAGTTGGATATTGTACCCACAACCTTCAGGTACCTTATATCAACTTGCATCAGAACATCGATACACTATTTGCCTCCCACTGATTTTTAGTTAAGTTCATTGATATTGCTTTAAATCAGCACACATGCTTTCAGATTATTGTATGCTTGCTATTTGCCACTAGATTGAATGGTGAAATATGCAACTAATAATTGACAAAGCATTTCTGAGCAGTTAAGCTAAAATGTTTTTGCAAGTAGGAGAAAACAATAGTATGCACCCAGAGTACTATATGACACAGTTAAATCTCGTAAAGCTCATAGCAAATCTGGTGTGTTACTCAATGTCTAAAATAAATAACACCAGCATTTCATAGCTGAGGGGTCGATTTTTACTGAGAGCAATTCTGACACATACCAAGTTACTGTAACACACAAATGGTCACCAGGCCGCAGGAGTGTAGTTAAGATTAAAGAAGCACAGTTTCTCCAACTGTCTCAGCACTCTAAATTAACTCCTTAGAGAACTAAAAAGCACTAATAAATCAGGCATCCATTTAGGTCATAGCGAAAGTAATGTTGGAAAAAAGTAACATTATTCTATTGGACTGTTTTTCTTCATTGAAACCTTAAAATTAAGGTGTGCGGTTTTCCTGAATTCTTAAGCAGCTGAAGACTTGTTATTTTGCACTATTCAGGTTACATCAAGTTGATGTAACCATTCCAATTTCTTAGACCAGTTTAAGGAAAATTGGACTATTTAAACTGCAAACTAGACCTAAAGACCTATTTTTATAATGATGATTTTATTAGCAAGCACTGGAAACAAATTTTTAAAATACATTGACATGAAAGATGTTGAAATACAGAAAGCTCTCAGAGACATATAATTAAACAGAAGAAATGAGTTGCAAAGTTATGTGTTATAAGAATAGCATTTATATTTTTAAAAAAATCCTCTAGATACATACACTCACACACTCCCAACTATAAAAAGGCTATGGGGGAGAGGAGATGAAGTTTGCGTAGGAAGATGTACCTGTGTATTATATTAAACATTCACCCTTTCCAGTCCAATGTTGGACCTCGTCTGCTCTATTTCTTTGCTGATTATATTGCTGGAGCCTGTTTCACGTCTACCTATATTAGTACTTACTTTAGCCAACTCATTGCATAATTTTTACTCTTTCTTTGATCACCATGTGTTTTTGGTGTAAACACTATTGGAGTTGGGGGGGATGCAGGTTGCATAGAAACTGGATTGGAAAGGGTTAAGAAGCAAAGCAAAACCATATGTAAACCAGCAAACAGCAAAGAACCAGAACCCAGAGGATTCTACTGGAGCAACAGGCTGCATTAGTGGGCTCGGGCACAACAGGCCACCACTCACTCGGGGCTTAAATGGCAGGTTTATCTGCTGGAGGCTAGAAGTCCAAGATCAAGGTGTCAGCAGGGTGGTTTCTCCTGAGGCCTTGCTCCTTGGTTTGCAGACTGTGCCTCGTCCATGTGTTCTCACGTGGCCTTTTCTCTGTTTGTGAACTTTCGGGGTTCATTCTCTGTAAATTCTAATCCCACCTTCTCATGAGGACACCAGTCTTATTGGATTGGGGTCCACCCCAAAATCTTAATTTTAGCTTTGATCACCTCTTTGAAGACTCTATGTGCAAATACAGTCTCATTACAGTGTTCAGGGCTTAGGAATCCAACATATGTATTAGGGGGCACACGTCAGCTAATAATGCACAATAATTTTAAAATTTATTTAATGAGAATTAACGCCGCCTATATTAAACACAACCAAATTTTAATAAATCACCTCAGGAGAACAATGTTTCATGAACATTTGAATACAGATGAAAGACTTACTTCTGTAAATTTTCTAAATAATTTAAACTAAAATTATAGCCTTACTACAAATGATTATTGAAAGTTTCAGGATCTTCATTGAAAATTTTAGATCAGACTGCTTCTGTTCACAATATATGGGTTTAAAAAAACAAACAAACTGTAGACTTTCCCACTAGACATAGTTTGAAGAGACATTGCAATGACTTGGAAAATGCATTCTGGGAAACAAAGCCTCAGACCTTTCTGTCTGTCCCTCAGCTTCATGGGACGCAGTGCAAAGGCGGTGCCCGCAGCCCAGCGCGCCGATGCCATTTCTCTCAGGTGCCTCCATCCAGGCTCCATGGACCCCGCTTCAGCCTTGCAGGTCCCGCTCACAGCTGCGCCCCGGCCTGCAGCCTCCTCACTGGGCATGTGCGCTCTGGCTTGTGGGTCAGGCAAGCACAGACCGGGTGCTTATAGCCACCTCGTCTGTAGTATGTGCTTATGGCAACCAGAAGCGACAGGGACATCCCGTCAGCACAGTATGTTTCCCCTGGTCCGGTTGGGCTCCCTGATGCAAGTGAAGGCAGGTGAAGAGTCGGACTAGACCAGACACATGTTCTAGCTGAGCAGACAGAGAGAGGGATGTGGTGAAGTGTATGTGCTGAAGATAAAAGTGGGGCAAAGCCTGCTGCATTTTGCTGTGTAGGGAGGGACATAAATGCATGAGGAGGACAGCACCAAAAAGAGGCCGTTAATGACAGGATGGCAGACCCAGGCTAGGGTTAAGCACTGCAGTGTCTGGTGGGGGCTGGAGCGTGTTGTGGAGTAGAAACTTGACCTTGACCTTGTGGTAGGTACTGGGAACCTGAGGATGGCAGTGTGTAGTTGGGGATATGGGGAGGTAAGAGGAGGCAACAGCATGATCGTTTGAATGAATTTTGATATTCCCATGAATAAAGAGGAGTGCTGAATAGTGTTAGTGACATTGAACCAGGAGCTAAAATAGAAGCTCGTAGCCTGGGGTCATTAGATGACAGGAAAAAGGCTTGTGGACACTCTTGTACGAGGGCATGGGATTTGGAGGTGGGGTGGAGGAATGGTTTCTTGGGAGCAAGCAGGACAGGGATGTGGGGTAAGAGAATCCAAGTCTCCCTAGAGGCTGCAAAGCATTTTGCCTGAGTTCTTCAAAACATCAGTGTCTGGAATAAAAACAAAACAAAACATACAGACAAACAAACAAAACCCAACTGAGATTCTGTTTCCCAGGTCAAAGCAGACCAATGTGAAATGGAAATAAAATTAAGTGCTTGAGACTTGATTGAATCCTAGACTGGGGAGAAAAAGAACAGTTTAAAAGGCGTTATTGACACTATTGTGGACATGCCGATATTGGCGGTATTTTGTATAATGTATTTTTAATCGGTGTTAAAGTTAGTGAATATAAAGTGGATTTCCTCAACATTTCTTAAGCAATCTATGCCAAAGGGTTTAGGGATAAAGTGACATGAGATCTGTCTTATTAGAGAATTCACCTCTTATCCTCAAAATCTGTACCTCTTCTAGTGCATTCGTCTATTTCTCGCTAAACAGAAAGAGAACAAATATGACAGATGGCAACCATATAGATTAAAAATACATGAGTTTTCATTAGACTGTTTTTGCAACGTACTGTAGTTTTGAAATTTTTTAATTCCAAATTTTTCATCATTTATTCAAGCTTAAACATTTTTATGATAAGTTATGTGTAGAAATATTTGAAGAGCCTAAATATCCAAAGTTAGATGAGTGGGTGAAATACAGTGGTCTCTGTGCTGGCTTGGATGACTGCCACTGTGAACCTAGGGCCTTGCCCATGTGCTGGCTCATTATAGATGCTCACACAGTATGTTTTTTTGTTTATTTGTTTTTAATTGAGTCCTAACTGATATCCAGAAATTACATACAAGAACTTACACAAACCAGAAGTATAGAGCTTGGTTAAATTTTACAAGTGTGTATATTCTCATGTAACCACAATGCGCTTCAAAATATAGAGTATTTTCAATGCCCACAAGGCCCCCTGCCCTCTCTCTCCTTTGTAATAACACCCTGTCCTCTAAAGGGTGATAGTAATCTGACCCTCACAGTCAACTAGTTTTGCCTGCTTGCAAACGTTATTTAAATGAGCTCACATAGTATGCATTAATCATGTCCTGCTTTTTCCCTTCATATTGTCAAACAAATTTAAAATGCATTCTACCATTGATGAACACTGGGTTGCTTCTGTGGTATAAATAAAGTGGCTATGAAGATTCTTGTCATTTATTAACACTTTTTTTTTTTTGCTTTTATCCATGCGTAAAATTTCTGGGTCACAGAATGTATATGTATTGTGTAGATACTACGAAATAGTTTTCTAAAGCACTTTTTTCTCAGTGACATTCTCACTGGCAATATATGAGTTGTGGGTTTCTTCACATTCTTGATAACACTGGGAATTGTGAATCTCTTCTATTGTAGTTATTCAGGTGAGAGCATGAAGCAGTTCCACTATAGTTTTAAAATTGAACATTTATTAAATGCCTATGAAGTGGAGTATTAGGTAGCTACACACAAGTGTGTTTTCAAAGTACATTTAATATTGGGGATATGCTTAGGACATGTTAGAGATGAAAATAATATATAAACTGTGTATGTAGCCTACTATTTTTAATGCTACATATTAATAAGGAGAACTTAAAGAAATTCACCCACATATTAATAGATGACTCTGAATGATGGATTATTTTATTTTGCTTTATGGTATTCCATAATCCCGAGATGTTCTACAAGAAGCAAATACCAACTTAGAAGCAGGAAGAATATTATTAACTAGAGTCTCTGTGTAAATGAAGTTGCTACAATTAGAATAAACTGTACTACCCTAGGCCTGTTTTCTCACCTGTAAAATGGACCTATGTCTTATTGTAGAACAGTGAAATTAATCAAGGAAATGCAGTAAATGAAAGCTTTTGAAAACACATTATGCACATGAAGGCTGAAAGTCGTGCCCTCAGGGGAGTTAGGGGTCAGAGCAGGACAATTAAAGGGGTTTCCAGAGATGAATGGGCGGTCATGTGGCAGGTTCTGCTAGACCTCAAGGTTCAGAGGTCATGGTTAAGGGTTCCTGGTGAGGGGGGTGGGTGAGTGGTCAAAGATGAAACAGAAAGGACAGGTTCTAGGGCCACATGGGGATCACTGTGAGGACCCTGAGAGGGGATGAGTAGTCTGGACATTCTCGTGGCGTTAATGAGGATGGTGGTGCTGAACCTAGGAGAGGCCCAGTAGCTAGAAGAGGATCTGGGCTTTCTCATTATATTTGATGATGAAACTGGGAGATGGGCCAAGTGGATGAATGCTTTTCCAGTCCCAAAGTGTAAGTTATCTTGATCTGGGGACTTGAACCCACAGTAGATGGACGCGTGATTCCTGCCTCCAGCACCATTTTAACTGTAGCTATTTGCATCCTCTCTGTATGCCTCTGGTATTTAAGTGGGTTCTGTTTTGGTCATCTAGGGAAAGCAGCCGCTCTAGGTCACCAGGGTTCAGGTTCAATTTGGTTCTTTTGTGAGCAGCAGGAAGCGTCAGTGTTGACGGGAGGAAGCTAAAACTTTTTGGTGGTTCTCATGTCCAGTGGGGTTGACTGCCGATTGTGTGCTCCTGCACTGTTTATTTTGAACACAGCATACATGTACTTTTAAATTATTTTCTGTCAACTCTGGCTCACTCCCGGTCTTCCTAGCATCATTCTCAGAGGTATTTGACATTTTCTAGAGTCATCCCTGATTTACCAGTTCAAACTGTCATTTTTCTACTCATGTTTTTTAAAGTTGTGAGATTGGAGAGCTGATTTGTACATCTACAATGGTCACTGTAGATATTGCTTTGTGTTTTTCTTTGTTCTTTTTTTCCGCCTTCATCAGCAAGATAATGTGTGCTGCTCTAGTGAGAGATTCACTTTTGAGAAATCTGAAAGCAGAATCATCTTCAAATTTTATTTTGTCTTTTTGTAAGCTAATCTCATGAAAGCTGACATATGTGTTGATGTGTAGCTCTCCCCTCTGTGTTTCATTAGGGTTGCTTTTGACCAGGAGTAGAGAAAAACCTCCCAGTAACATATGATGTTGCCAGACAAGAAGCCCCGTGCAGTGGGGTTCATGCTGGGCAGAAGCAGCAGCTTCACAGTGTCTTGTGAGGCCAGGACTTCTCTCTCTTTCTACTCCAGACCCTTAGTGTGCTGACTTCACACTTAGTGTAGTTCCCCTTGGGGTCTCTAGGTGGGTACAGCAGTTTCACTATCACTTCCGGGCATAGCAATGTGTCCTCTAATATCGCCTTGGAAGTGAAAGCATCCCCTAAAAACAGCACCAGAGCTCCATTCAACTCTCCTTGGCCAGGACTGGGTCCCAGGACCACTTTTAAACCAACTGTACCAAAGTGCATGAGGTTGGCCCCTGAGTTTGAAATAAAACCAGCAAAGAGTCCTGAGTTTTCCTGGCTCTGCCAGTATGCACACTTACAGGGAGTGGGAAACCCAGAGCAGAAGCTCCAATCTTAGGAGCAGTGGTGCACAGAGTGCGTGCAGATGGTGGGCAAACATGGGAACCCAGACCTTTAGCTGAAAACTGACCCCTGGGAATCCTTCTGCGAGTCTTTGAAAAGTTGTGGTCACAGCAAAATTAGGGAGAAGGCAGTGACGCTATGTTCTCCTCCCCCACTGAGAATGGCTGCTAGAAAGCCATCCTGTGAACAACACTGTGATGAGAAGCTCTGGTCCTCTTAGACAATGCAGTAGAAGTTATGAGACAGGGATGGTGTAGGGCCCTGAGCGAGGGTGACTCTCACCCAGGTCCTTAGCTTCCACCAGGAAAACTGTTCATGGAAACGAGAAGCTTCATGGCCAGCCTTAATGGGAGCTTGGTTTGCGATGGGGATGACCATGAAACTGGGATTACATTCAGTTTTTGCTTTTTGAAATGGGATTTTAGTCACCACATGTCATGAACAGTACTATGCAGTTGACCCCAGCCCAGCTGGTCTCTTAGAGCCTGAGTAGGAGTGTAAAATTAGACCCACCTGCCCGCAAACCAGTCACCACACAGGTTAGTGTAACAAACAAAAGCGTGTCTTACATGATACTGCTGCAGGGACCCGGTACCGTGGCGTCCCTCTCTACTCCCTCGTGGCAATACGGAGCTCTGGGACAGGCTCCTCTCTCTCAACCTGTCATTGTGAGCCCAGAAATATGCAATGCCGATCACTCTGTCTTGGGCCCGTTTCCAAATATATTACTGTTAACCTGTTAGTTATTAGAAAATTTAACTGAAACAATGTTCTTCTCAACTTAGTAGAACTATTTAAATCCCTTATTTTTAAACTCCAATGCTATGCCTATGATGTTCATAGATATTATTTTTTTTATCTATAGTATACAAATATATCATTCCTTTCCATTCCATTTGTTTAGAAGCCCAGACATTTTGTCAGTCTGGCATACACTGTAATAGTAAAAAAAAAAATTCATGCATGACTGCATCCATGGTACCCAAGTTTGCTTTTTTAATTCTAAATCATTTATGATAGAATCAGTCACTTTCTTTAGTTTATACTTTATTTTTACTGAATTATTCTATCTTTCCATGAAATTAACAGAAAAGGTACCTTAAGTTTAAAAAGAAAAGAAGCGAAAAGAGAATTTTTTCATATATCTGTTGGCGGTTTGTATGTCTTCATGAGAAAAGTGTCTGTCCAGGTCTTCTGCCCATTTTTGAATTGCATTGTTTGTTTTGTTGTTGTTGAGTTGCATGAGTTCTTTATGTATTTTAGATATTAGCCCCTTTATCAGAGGCATTGTTTGCAAATATATTTTCCCATTCGGTTGGTTTCCTCTTTACTTTGTTGATGGTTTCTTTTGCTGTGCAGAAGCTTTTTAGTTTGATATAGTCCCATTCATATATGTTTATGGTACGTCTTGTCTGCCTAGTCTCACTGGGCTAAGTTTCCTTGCATTTGAGGAAAAATAGCAAACTAGAATATCCTGACATTCTCTGGCTCTGTCTAATCTTCAAGCACATGGCTAGATCAGAGAGTTCTCCTATAAAAACTTATAACACCCTTTAAAAATTAATCTAGGGGAAGCCGGGATGGCTCAGTGGGTTAAGTGCTCACTTTGCAGCGCCGGGGACCGGGGATCGAATCCCGGCCCCGGCCAGTGCCGAACCATGTGCTGAACTGGGAGCTCCCCTAGTTCAGTTCTCTCTCTGTCTCTGTATCTCTCTCTCTCTGTCAAAAATAAAAATAAAAAAAAATATATTAAAATTAATCTAATAAGATAAGGTGTCTTTTAGGGCATGCTGGGTTGGCTCAGCAGGTTGAGTGCTCAACTTGCAACCTTGTGGTCCAGGATCAAATCCTGGCCCTGGTTCATGCAGACCCATATGCTGAACTGGAGTGTGCCCCCAGTTCAGTTCTCACTGGGACAAGCTCCATGCAGGAAGCCCCCAACCCAGCCTGTCCTGCCCTGCACAGCCCCACACCCACCTGTAGAATGAAACTATGTAGAAAACCAATGCCGTGCAACAATGGAGACTGCTCTGGGCCCCCGTCCCCTTCTTTCTGTTTCTCTCTCTTTCTGTCAAAAACAATAAAAATAAATTAAAAAACAAAGATTGATATCTGTAAAAACTCTAACAATCTAATGCATCTAATTAAAGAAACTTTTAGGTTTCTGAATATATTCCAGTATCTTTTACAAACTTAGTCAAATGCTCTTAAACTCTTTTCACTGCAAGTCTAAAATTAATTATACACAATGCATAGACTGACCAGATGTACAATTTTAACAGAACAGAAAAACAATGCTACTGGCCCGATTCAAATGGCATGTCTTGGTCAGCCTACTGACACGTTGAATTTAGCCCAGTGAGACTAGGCTGATGAGATGTACTGTATAAAATAGGACAGTACTGTTGTTTTCTGTCCTGTTTAAAATTGTACTTCTGGTCAACATAAACATAGAGGCTATTTTGTCAGACACTCTAATAGGCCAGAATCTATTTAAGATGAAACGCATATTACCTATCTAGTATTCCAAAGGGTGAAACTGACTGAATGCAGGTGTGAAATTGCCTGGGGTCAAGTTAAAGTAAAAAAAAAAAAACTTACTACAAGAGGCCCCAGGAGGCAGAGGGCTTGAAAATAGCGTGAAAGGCGCTCCTGGAAAACACCCCTGAAAGTTACAACAGCTGGAACAGCTGTAATTCAATGAAGTATTCCCTCGGCATCACCCAAACACAGCTCAGAGAGGCACTCATTGCATCCATGCACCTGCAGGTGTGCGAAGGGGCAAAGTGAAAAGGAGAAAAGGGGGCATGCAGAGAGGGGGAAGCAGGTCCCCGCTTGGAACTCTGCGGTCACAGTAGAGAGACTGGGGAGCATTCTGGAAGTCACTCAGTCCCAGGACAAAGAGAAGGGGGTGCAGAGGCAGGTGCTGGGAGACATTATGATCAGACCCCACTCTGGCCCCAGGAGGGAGAGAAGAAGGTGCAAAAGCAGGTGCCCTGAGATGCCCCCGCAGCCTGACTTCCCTGGGGTCTGGGACCCAAGGAGGGGGAGAGGCGGGGTCTGAAAGGAGCCGCAGGCCAAACGCACTCCGGATCTGGGACAGAGTGGTAAGGCTGCAGGTCTCTTCTCTGGCCACAAGCATTCCTGCCTGAAGGATCAGCATATCTAATGGCTGATTCCAACACCAGGCAGGGGCCTGGGGGCAAAGACCCAGTAGTGAAGGGTGTACCCCTTACTGCTCTCACTGCCCACAGCAGAAAGCAAAGACAGGAGGCCCGGTGGACCTCCCATACACGCCCTCCCAGATCTCTCCCCCTCTCCTCCCCTGGTTTAACAGCGACCCCCCCAGAAGAAACCATAGCAGTGAATGTTGGGTTAAAGAGCAGAAGATCAACAGTTCTGAGAATCAGGGACAGTTTCTGAGTGGCAGACACACAGGATAGCCACACACACACACACACACACACACACACAGGGAATAATGCAAGGGAAGATATAAGAATACAGAGATACTTATTGGGGGAAAAAACCCTCTTCGTAGCTATCAGTTGTGGTATCCATTCTTGTAAATGCCCATAAAAATAATTCAAATAATAAATACGAGCAACCAAGCTAAAACATCTGCTGAGAAAAAAAATAAAAATCTCCATAAAGTGATCCTAAAGACATAGAATTATGTGATTTAAATGACAGAGAATTTGGGAAAGCCAGGATGGCTCAGCGGGTTAACCGCTTGCATTGCAGTCCTGGGCCCGTGTGGACCCATATGCTGAACTGAGGTGTGCCACCCATGCGGGAGTCCCCTAGCCCAGTTCTGGCCCTGCGCGGCCCCCACCCACCTGTGTGGAACAAAACCATGTTGAAAACTGATAATGTACAACTATGGAGACTGCTCTGGGTCCTTCCCCTTCTCTCTGTCTCTCTCTGTCTCTGCCAAAAACAATAAAATAAATCTTAAAAAAAAAAAAATGACAGAGAATTTAAGATAGCAATTCTGAAAACCTCAACAATATGCAAGAAAACACAGATAGGCAGTTTAATGATCTCAGAAGTAAAATCAACGAACAAAGGGAGTATTTTACCAAAGAGATTGAAATTTAAAAAAAGAACCAAACAGAAATTCTGAAGATGAAAAACTCAATAAAAGAGATAAAGAATGAAATAGCTAACTTAGGAAATAGAGCTGAACAGATGGAGAAAAGATTTAGTGGTATCGAAGATAGAAATATGGAACTGTCACAGAAGGAAAAAGAGTCTTGAGAGTTAAAAGAAATGAAAGAACTCTACAAGAACTATCTGACTCCATTAGGAAAAGCATCATTAGAATAATGGGTATATTCTAAGTAGAAAAAAAAGAGAGAAAGGCACAGAGATTCTACCAAACAAATAGCTGACAGGAACTTCCCAAACCTATGGAAAGAACTGAAACCTCAAATGCGGGAAAGAAATAGGACCCCTAACTACCTGAATTCTAGCAGACCTCCGAGGCACATTACTATATGTAAGATGTCAAAGACCACAATAAATAAAGAATTCTCAAGGCAGCCAGGGAAAAGAAGACCATAACCCAAAAAGAAAGCCCATTGTATTGTCATTAGACTTCTCAGAAGAAAGTCCGCCAGCCAAGAGGGAATCAAGTATTCAAAATATTGAAAGAGAGAAATTATCAGCCAAGAATAATCTATCCAGCAGAGGTGTTCTTTAGATACGAAGGAAGAATAAAGACCCTTTCAGACACATAGAAGCTGAGGGAATTCTCCAGCACAAGGCTGGCATTTCAAGAAATGCTAAAAGACGCTATTCAACCTCAAACAGAAAGTCAAAATAAATAGAGATAAATTGGGACAATAAAGATACAACAGGAAAGGAAGTAAAGGTTTAAATTTCCAAAAGAGCATGGAGATAAGAAACATTCTTAAGGTGCTACTGCATATATGAAAACTTTCTTTACATAAACTTCATGGTAACAATTCTAAAAAAAAAAATTCAGAACTAAGACACAATAAAGAGAGGAAAAGAGAGAGAGAGAGAGAGAGAGAGAGAGAGAGAGAGAACTATAGAACCCCACCAAGCTAAAATAATTGACACAAATAAAAAGAAAATAAAAACAACAAAACGAAACAATAGAGACACCAACTTAGAGAGAGAGAGAGAGAGAGAGAGAGAATTATAGAACCCCACCAAGCTAAAATAATTGATGGAAATAAAAAGAAAATAAAAACAACAAAACCAAACAATAGAGACACCAAGTTACCAGAAAACAACAGATAAAATAGCTGTAGGAAATCCTCGTATATCAATCATCACCCAAAATGTAAACGGATAAACTCACCATTAAAAAGGCACAGAGTAGCAGATTGGATTAAAAATAAACCCCAATCATATGCTGCCTCCAAGAGACACACCTCAGCCACAAGGGAACAGACTCAAACTGAAAGGGTGGAAAACAATACCCCAAGCCAACAACTTCCACAGAAAAGCAGGCGTAGCCATACTTATGGCTGATGAAATAGAGTTGAGAATAAAAATGTAGAGGAACAAAGATGAGTATTTCATAATGCAAAAAAATAAATGAGACCAAAAGACATGACACAGTAACATATATGCCCCCAATCAGGAAGCATAAAAACTTACAAAGCGTGCCGGGTGTGCACGGTGGGACTTCGGAGCAGGGCTGACAAACCGGACTCCACTTCTGACTGTACGTCGGCATTTACCTTTCAACACAACCCATTTTAACTCTATAGTTTAACGAAAAGCTTAAAATACTTGGTGATGCTGTATTTTCACTACCCTCCTGGTTCACCAATAACTGTTGTAAGGAGACTACAAGTATGGTGAACCTTTAGTTCTTTTGTGATCAATTAAAACAAATAGTTATAGTGTCGTGCTTCTCAGAGAGAATACACTATTTGAAGACCTGCAAAAGTATACTATTATTTCTCAATTAAAAAATAAAAAATTGGGAAAGCTGGGATGGCTCAGCGGGTTGAGTGCTCTTCGTGCAGCCCTGGGGTCCAAGGATGGAATCCCAGCCCAGGCCTGGGAGGACCCAGACGCTGAACTGGGGTGAGCCTCCCATGCGGGGGCCCCAGGCCTGTTCCTGCCCTGCCTGCGCAGCTTCTGCCCCCCTGAGGAATGAAACTACGTAGAAAACTAATGACCTGCAACTATGGAGACTGCTCTGGGCCCTCCCTCTTCTCTGTCTTTCTCTCTCTCTGTGTCAAAAACAATAAATAAAGAAATAAATACTAAAAAACGGAGTGTACAAAAGGCACACCTACTACACACACACACCTGGAATTCCTCACGGGGAAGAGGC
>PVKE010027289.1:0-21701 GCA_004027555.1 Craseonycteris thonglongyai | reverse complement strand
AAAAAAAAAAAAAAAAGAAGTTTTACAAAGGAGACAAGAGCCTTGAAGATGAGGAACGTAGTGGCCGGCCATCAGAAGTTGGCAACATCCAATTCAAAGCTGTTCTTCTTACAGCTCTACAAAAAGTTGCCTAAGAACTCAACATTGACCATTCTATGGTGGTTCAGCCTGTGAAGCAAATTGGAAAGGTGAAAAATCTGGATAAGTTGCTTCATGAGCTGACCAAAAATCCAAAAAATTGTTCTCTCTTATTCTGCACAACAATGAACAATTTCTCGATTGGATTGTGATGTGTGATAAAAAGTGCCTTTTATATGACAACTGGCAAGGACCAGCTTAGTGGTTGGACCAAGAAGAAGCTCCAAAGCATTTCCCAAAGTCAAACTTGCACCAAAAGGAAAGGTCATGGTCACTGTTTGGTGGTCTGCTGCTGATCTGATCCACTATAGCTTTCTCAGTCCCAGCAAAACCATTCCATCTGAGAAGTATGCTCAGCAAATCAATGAGATGCACTAAAAACTGCAACACCTACAGTGGACGTTAGTCAGCAGAGAGGGCCCAATTCTTTTCCAAGACAACATCTGACCACTTATTGCACAACCAACACTTCAAAAGTTGAATGAATAGGCACAAAGTTTTGCCTCATCTGCTGCACTCACCTGACCTCTCGCCAACTGACTACCATGTCTTTGAGCATCTCAAAAACTTTTGGCAGGGAAAATACTCCTACAACCAGTAGGATGCGGAAAATGCTTTCCAAGAGTGACTCAAATCCTGAAGCACAGATTTTTATGCTACAGAAATACACACACTTATTTCTCATTGACAAAAATGTGTTTATTGTAATGGTTCTTATTTTGATTAGTAAAGATATGTTTGAGCCTAGTTTTTACAAAATGATTTTACAATTCTTGTTTATTTATTTATTTTTAGTTTTGACAGAAAGAGAGAGAGAGAGAGAGATACAGAGACAGAGAGAGAACTGAACTGGGGGAGCTCCCAGTTCAACATATGGTTCCACATGGGCCGGGGCCGGGATTCGATCCCTGGTTCCCGGTGCTGCAAAGTGAGCACTTAACCCACTGAGCCATCCCGGCTTCCCCACAAAATGATTTTAAAATTCACTGTCCGAAACCACTATTACTTTTGCATCAACACATTCAAAGAACTGAAAAAATGAGATTCATAATCAAGATACAAAAATAAGAAAAAGAAATAGATCCTAATAATGACTTAGATTTTGAAGATAGGACACAATTTTTAAAATGGTGATTATAAACATGTTCAGGGTTTTAAGGAAAAACATGCACATAATGAAAGAATAGGTGAAAAATCTGAAAAGAGAAATACAAGCTGTAGAGTATTAATTAAAAATACTAGAAATGCTAATTTCCATCAATGGCTTCAGAGGAGATTGAACACTGCAGAATAAAAAGTATGAGAACTTCTTACCTCCCATGCAGGAGGCTCCCAGTTCGGTTCCCATCCTATGTGGCCTCACATCCACCTGTGTAGAATGAAACCATGTCACAACTAATGATGTACAACTATGGAGACTGCTCTGGGCACTCCCCCTTCTCTCTCTCTCTGTCAAAAAAAAACAAACAATAAAACAAAAAACAACAACAACAAAAAGATTTATATTGTAATCCCTGGAGCAATCACTGAGAAAGAGAAAGAACCAAAGAGGCAACAAAATGGAGTAATAAAAACATTTTATTGACCCTAGAAGGCAGAAAAGAGTCAACAAAGAAACAAACATGAGTGGAACAAATAAAAAAACAAATTGTAAGATGGTAGAATTAAACCCAATCATATTAATAATTATATTCAGTGTAAATGCACTAAATGTTCCAACTAATAATTTCATAATAAAAAAAGGGTCAGTTCATCAAGAGGATACAACAATCTTCAATGTTTATCACCTGATAACTATATTAACCTATCTCCCAGCACATGTAACTGTTATTAATGCAAGGTGACTCAACACATGGAAAGCCATTAATGTAATTCATGACATAAATAGATCAAAGGAAGGAAAACTTATGGCATTTCAATATGGTTGAAAGTGGATATGCTAAAATTCAATAATCACTCTTGAATTTTAAACAAATAAGCAATGTCTTGGCAAGTTAGCAATAGAAAACTTTTTAAAGCTGATAAAAGTTAGCATAGACCAAAGGCAAGTATTGTAATTAATGTTAAGCATTAAATGTATTCTTACTAACATTAGGAATAAGATAAATTTGCTCCCAGCATTGTTGCTATTTAACCTTAAAATAGTCTAATATAATAATACAAAAAAGAATAATAAGATACAAAAATATTATAAAGAAAAGACATAGGTATAGTTATTTTCAAATAAAAGATTGTCTTAAAATTTTAAGAAAAATTGTTAGAATCAATAATGAATTCAGTATGACGGTTGATACAAAATTAGCATAGAGAAAAAGCAATGCTTTCCTGTATATTATCAACAATATATTAAAGAATGAAGTAGAGAAAAGAGAACCTGTTCTCAACAATAAAAACTATAAAATGACTAACAAAAATATAAGATTCATATGTTGAATGCTTCAAAAAAATAGAGGAAAGGTAAATAAGATTTATTAAATGTGGATACATACCCCCTTCCTAAACAGGAAATATTTTTGAGACATTCATCCTTCTCAAGTTAATTTAGAAATGTAATCACTATTTATAAAATTTACAAGTTGATTCTATGATCAAAGGATAAAGAAAATAAGTAATTGCTTGGGAAGTTCTGAGAAAACAATGGGAGAAAATCCTCTTACAGAAAATGTAATTTGAAAATATAATTTTGAAACTATTATTCTAAACAGATAGGGTTGGTGCAGAAGAGTACATACACTGGAATTCAGCATCATAGTTAAAAACATTGACTCTCAAGCCAGCCCACATTTTAGGACAAGTTACTTAAACTCTGTGACTTAGTTTCCTTATGTGTAAAATAGGGGACCATTATGCTACCTACATGTAACAGTTATTGTGAAGATTAAATACATAATATACTTAGAAGAGTGCTTTGAATATGGTCAGAATTACGTCAGAACTAGCTTCTATTAATGATCAAAGTAGTAAACAAATCAGTTGGAAGATGATGAATTAGGGTGAAGTTTGGTTACCCAAAACCAATTTTTTTTTTTTAAGTTTGTTGTTGTTTTTTTCACTGTATTTTTTATTTTTATTTATTTATTTATTTTGACAGAGGAGAGAGAGAGAGAGATACAGAGACAGAGAGAGAACTGAACTGGGGGAGCTCCCAGTTCAGCATATGGTTCAGCACGGGCCAGGGCCGGGACTCGATCCACGGTCCCCATTGCTGCAAAGTGAGCGCCAACCCACTGAGCCATCCTGGCTTCCCCCCAAAACAAAAATTTTAAAGCTAAATTTTGTTATTCAAAATACAGTTGGGGAGATTGGACTTTCCATTTTGAAAGAAATATATAGTTAGATACATACCTTACAGCATAACCAGAGAATTAAATATAAAATTATTAGAAGAAAATAGAAAAAACAACCTTGGGGGTGAAGAAATCCTGTCTAAGTAAGATATAAAACACTAAATCATAAAAGAAAATAGTCATACTTCAGTATATAAAAATTAAAAAGAAAACTTTTTTTGTATGCAAAAAAACCCCATAATAACATTATTAAACAATTCATTGTTTTGGAATATATTTATAATCTATTAAAAAGGAATTTATATCAATATGAATCAATAGAAAAAAGATAAAAACTCCAGTAGCATAATGAGCAGTGGATATGAAAAACAATTCATAGAAAAAGAAATACAAATATTCAATAAACTCTACAAAAATTTACAACCTTATAGGTGACCAGAGAATTATAAATTAATGTGATGCATTTTTATCAATTTTACACATCAAATTAGCAAAAATATTAAATCTTGATATTATCTAGTTTTAATAAGGATATAGCAAATGGGCACATTGAAACTCTGTTGGTAGGTAGGTAAGATGACAAAAAACTTTTGGAGGGCAATTTTTCAGTATCTCTTAAGATAAAACTGTCCATTTTTGTTGTAATGCCATGCATAGGATTTTATTCCAAAGAATATTTCACATGTACACGGCTTTAAAGGTCTGTGTACTAGAATGAACACAGGGGGAAGCCGGGATGTCTCAGTGGGTTTAAGAGCTCACTTTGCAGCCCTGGGGACCGAGGATCGAATCCCGGCCCCGGCCTGTGCGAACCCATATGCTGAACTCCAGTTCAGTTCTCACCGGGGCGAGACCCCGTCCCAGTTCCTGCCCTGCGCAGCCCTGCCCACCTGTGGAATGAAACTATGTGGAAAACCAATGATGTGCAACTATGGAGACTGTTCTGGGCCCTCCCCCTTCTCTCTGTCTCTGTATCGCTCTCTCTCTCTCTCTCTCTCTCTCTTTCTCTTTCTGTCAAAACAATAAAAATAAATCTTAAAAAAAAAAAAGAATGAACACAGAAGGAATGTTTATTACAGTGAAAAATGGGAAACAGACAAAAACTCATCTTTAGACGACCAGTTAAATAAATTACAGTAAATATATAATATTGAATATTACATATTATTAAAGAGTATTAAATATATATATATATAAGCTTTTCAAAGAAAATGGAAAAAAGTAAATTTCAGAATAATTTATGATTTTACACATACATGCACACACATGTGTGTATGTACATATAAATATGGGAGGGTGTAGAAAAATACTGAAACAAAAGTATTACATTGTTAACTGGTTAACTGGGGAGAGATGAGGGAGGTAGAGCTTCACAGTTTTCATCTTTACTCTTAGGTATAGTTTTTACTATTTATAAAAAAAGCATGCTCATCACATCTCATATAATATAATAAAGGACAATAAAACACAATAGAAGAATCATGATGGAAGAAGTTAAAGAAGCACCACAAGGAAGATCATTTTCTTGGAATTGCTCTTAATTTAGCAGCTAATTCACATGACTTTAAAATTGTCATATGAGCAAACACATGAATTATTATAATTAATTTAATATGGTTAACATAGTCCTGAAAAAAACAAAACAAAACAAAAGTAACATGTATCAGGGCTGCGGTTCACACTCATAAGCACTGATGCAAACATTTAAAATAAAATACTGGGAAATCCAGTTAACAGATCACAGTTCATTCCATAAGCGCAAAGGTGGTTTAACATTATAATGAATATTAGTGCTTTTCATAGGTTAAAAGAGACAATGCACCTGACTGTCCAGAAGTGACCATTAATCCATTCATTCATTCATTCAACAAATTTTTATTGAACCAGACCTTTTTCTCAGTTCTGGTATAAAACCAAACACTGATTCATAGCACCAGAAACATATACTGAAGGGAAGAAAATAGAGAACTAAACAAATGCTACTAAGAAGGTACAAATAAGTGTTTAGTTAGCAAAGATACTAGAAATAGAAGAATTAGACAAAATTTTTATTTGAAATCAGTAAAAGTATTCATGTTGAGGAAAACTAGGAGTATTTCTATTTAAGTTGAGAGCCATGCAATCAATCACTCATTCCTACTAATAAAGTTATATTCAACAAGTTCTAACCAGTGCAATGGAATAGGTAGAAGAAATGAATCATACATATGGAAAGGAAAAGTCTAACACACAATTATGATTACTTGTACATTTATATGATTGTCTACCTAGGAAACTGAAGACAACCAGTTGAAAAGATATTAGAAGACAGGTGTTAATAAGGTGGCAAGTCACAAGAACAATATAGAAGTTTCTTACTAGCAACAGATAGTTATAATATAGAGTGGAAAAAGATGTCATCATAATAGCAAAAAATAATGTAACATGCCTTGGCACAAACAACAGAAAATGCACAAAACCTATAACAAGAAAACGATAAAGCTCTGAAGATAGAAAAGAAGTCTTATCCATATTCCTAGAGAGAAATACTCAGGATTATAAAGATGTCAATTCTCCCTAAATTATTTATTCATATGCTCAATGCAATTATAATGAAAATAGTCATGTTAATTTGGGGTGGGTTAAGAAATTATTCTTATTTAAATTTTAATCCCAGTTTTTGTCAGTTATACATACTCACTTTAAATACAATGAGTTCTGCTAGCTTACAACAGCAGTCTTCAGCCTTACTCTTTCCAGCTTCTGATCCCTACCGGTACTACCAAAGCCAATAGTTCAACACTTTGAGCAGTTTTTACTGATGTTTACAAACATATATTCAAACAAGAGGATTTTTCTGATACTGAAGTTTACTTTTTCAATCTTTTTGGAGATTATCAATTCACTTCCCACTGTGAAAAGTGAGATTTAGTTTTTCTACCTACTCCTCAAACCTCAACCAGACGAGCAGTCCCCACATAAATATACAAACACACACAAACATACACTTTACCTTCTTCTCATCACCCTGACAATATTTTTGGTTCTAACATTATCCAATGTTAAAATTAGTATGTCTAGGTAAACTTTATTACACACAATTTCCTTTCATATACAACTTGCTTTTCCAGGAGTTAACAAGTATACACTTTAAATTTTGCTTTGTTATTGATACAATTGAGAGAGAGAGAGAGGAAAACAAAACAAAACAAAAAGAACCTCTTGATTCAGTCAAGCATTCAAAGAAAATATCTAAGAATTCTAGTTTTTCTTGAAAATATGTGTCCTGGACCATAGTTCCACTTCACAATGAGCTGGTTAGGTTACTCTCTAGCCTTGCTGCCCTGCCTTTTCAGAACCTTTCCTTCATCCTGGGAACATTTTCCCTCCCCTCCCCCTCTTTTTCTTTTCTGAGGTTGAATCTCCTATTTGCTGGGTTCAGTATCTCTTTTATACTCCTATTTGGAGAGAGCATTTCATTTAGTAGATTTCAGGGAATTGTGCCATGAAATTGACCTAGGAAGGAGATGCTATAGCCACTGCTCCAACAGATGCTACAGAAAAGTGCTGTCACCTCTGCCACTCCGCCTCAAACCAACCACTGGCACCCTCTGGGAAATCTGACTGTCATCACTGTCCCCAAGATGCCCAGAAGCCTCTGTGGTCATTTGTGCCTACAAGTTTAAAACTCCATCTGGCATTATATTTTAAAATTAATCTGTTAGGCCCCACCCCGTTATTTATGTACAATGTTAGAAGCCATGTTTCGAAATGTTAAGTAATGTTACTGTTAGAAATATCTCCTTCATTCCCTCTATACAGGTTGGAATAATTTGAGCTCGATCAGGCAGTGCTGGAACTGATTTATGCTCATCAAGTTGGTGGGTAACAGCAACCTGTTATGACAATGCTAGTTTGTAATTTTAAGTAAACATATAATTTTTTATAGCAAACATTTCCAAAACATAGTAATCCATTACACAGCCTAATTGCAAGATTGTAAGCCAATGTTAGATAGAAATATTAAAAATAAACCTTAAAGTATTATAAGAAAGCTTTGTTTTTAGCAAACAGAGATATGCAGAAACTCAACTTTTTAGTGAGAAGATACAGAGTAGATCTAGTTTTCATTTAAGTTTCTTGGTAATAGGTATGCACATAATTGTTATTATATTACTTATCTAGACAGTTGTAAGAACTAGCACAAGGAGAAAAAAGTCTTCAAGTTTCTAAAATTCATTAAAGATACTCTTTGATTGATCATTGGATTAAAAAGTCTACTGAAGTAGTAGAAACAGATCTTAATTTTTTAATCTGTTTCTACTACTCCAGTAGCATTAAAAAAAAATCAAATGGTCAACCAAAGTGTATTTTAACATAGTGGTGAAATATAAAGATGAAATTATTTTTTGCAAGACCATGTGTTTAATTTTTTTAAAGACTTATTTTATTGTTTTTTACAGAGACAGAGACAGAGACAGACAGAGACAGAGACAGAGACAGAGAGAGACAGAGAGAAGGGAGAAGACCCAGAGCAGTCTCCATAGTTGACAGCATTAGTTTTCTACATGGTTTTGTTCCACACAGGTGGGTCGGGGCTGTGCAGGGCAGGAACTAGGCTGGGAGCCTCCTGCACAGGAGGCACACCCTTCTCGAGCGAGAGGCTGAAGTGGGGGGCAAGAACTGAACTGGGGGCCTCCCACATGGGAAGCACACCCAAGTTCAGCATATGGGTCCACATGGGCCAGGGCCGGGATTCGATCCTCGGTCCCCAGGGCTACAAAGTGAGCGCTTAACCCACTGAGCCATCCCGGCTTCCCCTAATTTTTTTTTATAGTAGGATGATAACAGGAATTAGATAGAGAGTCATGAATCAGATATTTAACTTTATTTTTCCGTTTGTGTTCAGTATTCTTGCTTTGCACAGTGAATTCTCTTTCCTCTGAAATGAAAATGGAAAGTTTTTTTTTTTCCTCTCATAATAAAATGTAAATAACATTTGTGTTAGCATCAGTGGTCTCTTCTTGGGGGCAAGACACTGTTGAGAAAACGAGATTGGGTTTTAAGAGATTGGGACACAAATGAGGAAGAAGAAATTTAAGAAAAAAGAAATCCCATAATGGTAAAAGTTGTTTTCAGGCACAGTGCCACTTACATTCTACAAAATTAATCAGAGAAAAGAGTTGTAGGTACTTTCATGTTTCAAGTTAGGTCACCTTTGGTTGCATATTATCCATCAGTGATTATTTAAAACTTATTCTTGGAACAATATGACTTTAAGAGACATGGAAGGAAAAACGCAGAGGGTGCAGGACAGAATTTATGGGCATTTACATGAGTTTTTCTTACCAAATTATATGTCCATTGTTTGGTCAGGAGGACAATGGGGTGGGGGTAGTGGAGAGTGGCTGAAGACACACTTCTCTATAGTAAGCCCTCTGGTCAGGACTGCACCAAAGAGCCCAATGCAATATAAATTGCATTTGTGAGATGATTTGCACTTGAACTCTGAACAATTCCACATGCGATAAGTAACAGAAGCGAGTGATTGTGACCTTCCCTGATGGCACAATTGGTAAGCAAGGGGTGGGGTTGAGAATTAAGATACTCATGCCATCCTTGCCACCCACTGGCCAAAGAATGAGTTCTGCATAATTGGGATATATACTTCTAGAGCTACGATTTTCTCAGTCCATAACTTCTTTCATTTTTCTATGATGCAACAGTCTTTATTTTCTTGTCCCATTCTATGTGGTGGTAAAAAATGAACCCAGTCAGTTTATCATGAGATGTTTAAGGGATGGGAGGAGAGGACTTAGTTGCACTGAGGTGACATGTGGGCAGGCTGTGGCCCCACGTCATCATCGGTCCTGAGTGGCATTTGCTGTAATGTAGGACCTCATCTGAGTCCTGTCATTTTAATTCTGTCATGATGTCCACATTCCTACATCACCTCTGGTTTTGTGTGGTTCTTGCTGCCGTGTCCCCTCATTAAGGCTGCAAAGCCCCCTGCTCACCCCCGAACCCCCTGAGCTAAATTCTTTAGGTCTTAGGGGTAAATTTTGGATGATATCTTGGGATGTGGGTAACTGGGGAGTTATCTCTGCCTAGATAGGCTGCTACATTAAGGTGGCTTAGGGCATAAATTAAGATGTTTCCAGCTGTAACAGGAAAGTTATCTCAAACTGCCTTAGGGCAAGTCATTAGCTCATATAACAAGGTGAGGTTAGCTTCAAGGTGTGTTTGTCCAACAGTTTAAAATGCAATTAAAGACTTGGGTTCTCTCTGTCTCTGTGCCCTGCCTTCTGCCTGTCATCTTCATTCTAAAGCTTGCTCCTATCTTTGTTGTACAATAGCTGCCTGCGGAAATTAGGGCTTACTCTTTTGTATCCATTGGTTTCTCACACTTGTTCCCTAAGAACAGAGGAGGAAGTTGGGATGGCTCAGTGGGTTAAGTGCTCTCTTTGCAGCCCTGGGGACTGAGGATCAAGTCCCAGCCCTGGCCCATGAGGACCTATATGCTGAACTGGGGTGTGCTTCCCATGTGGGAGGGTCCGCGGTTCAACCCTCAGCTTGAGGGGGGTGGGGGTGCCTCCTATGCTGGAGGCCCTTGGCCTAGTTCCTGCCCTGTGCAGCCCTTGCCCACCTGTGTGGAATGAAACCATGTCAAAAACTGATGAGTACAACTATGGAGACTGCTCTGGGCCCTCCCCCTTCTCTCCATCTCTCTCTGTCTCTGTCTTCCTCTGTTCCTGTCAAAAATAAGAAAATAAATCTTAAAAAAAATAAAGAAGAACTTTCTAGAAGTCTCTGGCTAACCTTTCTTTATCTCTATTTGGAATAACTGGGTCACATACCTACCTCTGAACCCATTTTTAGCGGGAGGAATGGGACTACCCTTAGACAAAGTCAGGCTGAACCCTGAAGCTGAGGGTAGAATCCTGAACAAAGTATGGGGTTTGTTAAGAAGAGAGCAAGGCGGATGGGTGCTCTCCATGCAATCATACCAGCGAGGATTTAGTTAGGGAAACAAATTCGTCTAGGAATTTCAGGCAAAATGAGATTTAGCCCAGGGAAATAAGCTACAGAATCGCTGGAAGGATTGAAAGAGAAAAAGTGAAGGGGGTTGGGTTAGGTGATGTTAGTCAGTGTTCAGGACTGCAGGAAACTGCTACTGTCCCTGTCGGAGGCCACACCTCTGTTCTAATTCCTCTGGGCCTGTGCTCTTATGCTCCTGCAGAGCTAGCGACAGGACGCATGGTTGCCACGGACAGCAGAAATAGTGGCTCTGCTTTTCTTTTTAATCTTATTTAAAGAAAAACAAACAGATGTACTGTGATATAATTTATATACCATGCAATTTGACCAGTTAAGGTATATCTATCATTCACTGGCTTTATCATATTCATAGAGTTGTACATTCAACACCACAATCAATTGTAGAACATTTTTCTTACCCTCAAAAGAAACTTTCTCTTTAGATAACACCCCCAAATCCCAATCACCCTATCCACCTCCCCAGCCCCCCTGAAGCACTGATCTACTTTTTATCTCTATAGATTTGCCCATCCTTTCTGTACATTTCATATATATACCAAGGGTCTCCAAACTTTTCAGCCCGCGGGCGCATTAACTATCAAACAGCAGTTTGGGGGCCAACTACACATTCGAGATCCAAATAAAAAAGAATCAAAACATAGATGTTGTTTTTAATTATTTATTTAATATTATTTTATTTAGATAAAAAGGTCTCCACGGGTCGGATGAGAGGGCCTCCGGCCTGTGGGCCATAGTTTGGAGACCCCTGATAGACTCTTATAATATGTTGTTCTTTGTCATTGTTTTATTTTCACTTAACATAAAATTTCCAAGTTTCATTCATGTTGTGGAATGTGTCAGTAATCTGTATTGCTGAATAATATTCCACTGAATGACTGTGCCACATTTTATTTATCCACTCATCAGTTAATGGACATGTGGGTTGTATCTACTTTTTGGCTCTTATTAATAATGCTGCTAAAAACTTTCATGTACAAGTTTTTGAATGGATGCATTTACGTTGGATATACACCGGGAATGGATTTGTTGGGTCATATGGTGACTCTAAATTTAACCTTTTGAAGACTGCTAAACTGATTTCCAAAGTGGCTGTACCACTTTACATCTCCACCAGTAGTGTAGATGTGTGAGAGTTCCAATTTCTCCACATCCTTACCAATAATTGTTATGTGTCTTTTTGATAATAGCTTTTTCAGTGGATCTGATACGATATTCCATTGTGATTTGGATTTTCATTTCCCTGATGGCTAATGATGCTGAACATTTTTTGTTGTTGTTGTGCTTATTGTGTACTGGTATATATATTTTTTGGAGAAATATTTGTTCAGATCCTTTGCCCATTTTTAATTGGATAACTTGTCTTTTTTATTATTATTGAGTTGTATTAGTTCTTAATATAGTCTAGACACAAGTCCTTTATCAGATATATGACTGGCAAATATTTTCTCCCGTATTATGGCTTGTATTTTCACTTTTTGACACTGTCCTTTGGTACTTTTTTATTTTGATGAAGTTCAATTCAGCTGTTTTTGTTTTTCTTTTGCTGCCTGTGCTTTTGGTCTCATATCTAAGAATTCACTGCAAAATCTGAGATTATGAAGATTTATCTCTATGAACTCTTCTAAGAATTTTATAGTTTTAGTTCAAAGATTTAGATTTCAGGTCTATTTTGAGTTAATTTTAATACATGGTATGAGTTAGGCGTTCAACTTCATTCTTTTGCATGTGACAATCTAATTGTTCCAGCATTTCATTTTCACCTTGTTCAAGTCATTTCCACTGGCGAATCCTCAACTAAAACCTGCCTGGCAAGGGAGATTGGGAAATATAGTTTCCAGACTTCTATCCTCCGTGATACAAGGGAGAGCTCAGAAGAATGCGAACCAGCCAGTAGTATCAAGCAAACAACTAAAGTAAACATTATTCTTCTGTGGAGGTTTGCTGTCTCTTAGGTGTCTAGATAGAAAGCAGGTCTTCTTTTAGTTGAAGGTCCTAACCCTGTCTAGAATCATTTGATCACCCTCAGATCTTTGAAGGTGTACAGAATATTGGGCCCCAACTCACTTTATTTCTCTCCTTTCTGTTCTTCCCTTTCCCAGTCCAGCGAATTCTAAAATTGAGTCTAAGACTAAGTCTGTCATCTGTCTTTTCCAGATATTTCTGGTTTACATGCTTTTTTTTGTTTGTTTTCTTTCTCCTCTCTAGTTCTATCTCTTTTCTCTCGTAGGCTGGGTCCTCAAGCCAAGCTCCATGAACTAAAAACGAGGGCTTTGATAGAGTTGGAGAAATTTTGGATTAATACTTTGAAGTATTATCCTGCCACTTAGGATCATGTAGCTGATGGGGTGGAAATAGAGATGAGGTAAATGGAGTTGGGCAAAGTCTTGTAGTATTTGCTGAATCTAACAAAAGCCATGCTAAGATAAAAGTGCAACAATAAAAAATCCTACTGCTTTAAGAAATATATATGGTACTAGGTATTGCTGACCTTTAAAGATATATTGCATTGCTTTTCTTGGTGTGGAAACAATTTGAAACATACTATGATAAGCTTTTTAAAAGAATGAAAGAAAACCTTAAAGGTATGAAAGATTATTTTAGATAGACTATTAGACAATAGGAAGTGGCAGTTTGCCTGACAGATTGAGAATATGGTTTCATGAATGTGATGTAATGCTTCAGAGACTTTGGGGAAGGGAGAGAGATTCTCAAGCAGGAGATGAATAATTATAGAGAAGGAGCTAAAATTAGTAGCTAAGCAAGACATTGATGTCTTTGTTAGAGATTTCCAGTTATGACTACGCAGGCACTAAGGCTAACTTGGCAATGATTTTACAACTGCATTTTATAATAAATCATATAGATGAAACTGTTTAAACATCTTGGAGACTTTAATTTATTCAGCTTAGGAGCTTAGTTGAAGTGAAAAAAAATAATGGAAAGTAAGCTGTAGGATTGCTTTTTCTTGAATTCCAAATTTAGCTCAAACGTATTTCTAATCCTCTATGCCAAGGATATTTTCTTGAAAGTGCGCTTGAATTGTATAATCTGATCACCTTTATTAATGCAGGGATTTAGATAGGCATAAACATGCTTACTGTATTTTACTATGTCAATTTTTAGCCTAGGTAACCCTGTAAATGATTAGCTAATTATATTCTGTGAATATCAAGCTACTTAACTTAAATCCAGTATAATCATAAAAGGCGAATAAATGTTCACTGCCAGTAGAGATGAGGTTCCACGTGGTTACTTTAGAGAAGGTAAAAGGAACTGCCCCATGGAACAGAGCTTGCACAGGATCCAATCCCCATTATACTCCTGACAGGAACCCAAAAGGAATAGACTGTGAAGAGCCACACAAATTCATAGCCATCACTTTCGCTCTGTATGACTCAAAGATGAATATTATTTCTCCTTAAACTGTTTCTCTTACAAAACTAGATGGGAAACCAATTGTATGAAATGCGTCTCTCTGTTTTAAATTTAGGTTTAGATGACCTCATATTATGTATCAGTATGGAGAACTTCTTAATGGGAAATAGGAAAGGAAGAGTGTGTGAAAACTCAATAGTATGGTATCAATACAACTCCCAGGGGAAATTTTAAAAGGGAACTATTATAGCAGATTCAGAGTGTCTCTTACATGCAGATCATACTATCTCGTTTAGTCCCCATGACAGGTTTAAGAGGAAGGCATCATTATCTCTATGTGGAAATGGGATCAGAAGTATATTAGAATCTACTTTGTCTGATTCCAAATTCTATGCTCCTTTGGTTGTTACATTTTGATAGCGCTCTTTCAGGTGCAAAAGACAGAAGGATACAGTTCAAATTAGCTTAGAAAAAACAAGGAGATGGCTTGTAAAACTGAAAGTATACACAAGATCCTGCTCATTCAACATTGTCTGCTGCAGACATGCTTGGACACAGGGGCCAAGTGGAACTCTTTCTCTGTATGTCTCAGTTCTACTTTTCCCTTTTCCCTGTGCTGTACTCACTATGAGGCAGGCTCTCAGGATCTCCGGCTTCAATCCTTCCAGCTTCAGTTCGATGGGAAAAGAGATCTTTCTTAATTGGAAAAAACGTCCCAGTATTGAATCTCATTGTTCTGGCTTGGTCTAAGTAATCCTAATCCACCCACTATAAGCAATTTGAAAGAAAAGTACATGTGCAGGACCAGCAATTTCAGAAAATGTGAATTCTAACTCTTAAGCCTGATATATAAATGCGGAAGATGCAGACATAAACTGCAGAATAACTGGACTACTTCTGAGATTTTTTTTTTCCAGGTGGATCATGGATATAACCAGATAACTGTAGCAACTGATGCATCACAGTATAAGATCAAAATAAGATAAATATTCATTTGAATCTATATGATACTATATTGCATAACATACTTAAAACAATATGTTTGAAAGAAAGAAAGGCCAACATTGATCAAATACCTAGTATATGAAGGCAGAATGTAGGCACTTTATTTTTATGTTACACAAATGATTCAATGAGCCCTAGCCAGACATGGCTATTTAAACTTAAAACTTTCAAAACTTTCATTAAAATGAAATGAAAGTTTGTTCCTCTGTGGCGCCAGCTACATTTTGAAAATAGAATGGTCATGTGACCGGTGGCTTCTATGGTGAATGGCATAAACGTAGAACATTTTCATCATTGTAGAGAGTTCTGTGAGACAGCTCTGAATGTCTGTCTCAATTCTTTCTCCCTTTTTTGGAATCAAATCTAGCAATCTTAAACCATGTTAAATAGCCCCATGAAGAAATGGTCCAGAATGTGGCATTTCTATGAGAAAACTGATCTGAATTCTTAGAAAAGTTAATGTCATGGGCAAAAAAAGTGAGGGTAGAGAGTATTGTTCTAGATTTTAAAAGTGTTAAGAGAGATAATAACCACATACAATGCTTGAAATTGGTCTGAACAGAAATAGTTGAATCCTTTTGTGTATTTCAATGAGGAAATTTGATAATGAGCTAGATAGTAGATGATATTGTGGAATTACTATCAATTTTACCAGATGTGATAAAGGTATTGTGGGTTTTCTAAGAGTACATTCCAACTGTTTGGAGATTTGTGCTGAAGTGTTTAGAAGTGAAATATCTTGATATTTTCCATTTGCTTTGGAATAATATAATAAAAAAAGGAAGAGAGGGATGAAGCAACTATAACCAAATGTAAATAACTGTTAAATCTAGGTGCTGAGTATTACTGTTCTAATTTTGATGTGTTTTAAAACTTCAAAAATAAAAATATTTTTGAAAAACATCAAAAAAATTTATTCTTAACTTTGGTGTCACACTTAGAAAATGTTTTCTTAGACAAGAGTTTTAAAAATAGTCACTGAGATTATCTTCTAGTGTCTTATGGCTCATTTCTTATTTAATTATTATTATTATTATTTTTTAGAGATTTCAGTTACAGTTGGCATTTAATATTATATTAGTTTTGGGTGAATAGCATAGTGGTTATACATTTATATAACTTATGAAGTGATTCCCCCAATAGGTCTAGTACCACACATAGTTATTACAATATCATTGATTATATTCCCTATGCTGAACTTTACATCCTTGTGACTATTTTTGTACTTGCCAATTTGTACTTCTTAATCCCTTCCCCTTTTTCACCCAGCATCTCAATCCCTCTCTCATGTGGCAACCTTCAGTTTCTCCTTTGTATTAATGAGTTTGTTCTGTTTTGTTTATTTATTTTATCTTTTAGATCCACATGTAAGTGAAATCATGTAGTGTTTGTCTTTCTCTGTCTGACCTATTTTACTTAGCATAATACCCTCTAAGTCCACCTATCTTGTCACAAATGCGAGATTTCATTCTTTTTTACGTCTGAGTAACATTCTAGTTGTCTATTGATAGGCACTTTCATATCTTCACTATTGTAAATAGTGCTTCAGTGAACATAGGGGTGCAGATATCTTTTTGAATTCATGTTTTGGATTTCTTCAAAGAAATACCCAGAAGTGAGATTACTGGGTCATACAGTATTCTATTTTTAACTTTTGAGGACACTTTATACTGTTTTTCATAGTGGCTGCACCAATTTACAATCCCACCAACAGTGCACAAGCGTTGCTTTTTCTCTACATCCTCTCCAATACTTGTTGTTTGTTGATTTATTAATGATAGCCATTCTGACAGGTATGAGGTGATACCTCATAGAGGTTTTAATTTGCATTTCTTTGATGATGAGTGATGCTGAGCATCTTTTCATAGGTCTATTGGCCACCTGTATGTCCTCTTTGAAAAAATGCCTATTCACTTTGCCCATTTTTAATTCAGATTTGTTGTTGTTGCTATTGTTTTGTTTTGGTGTTATGTTATATGAATTCTTTATATATTTTGGATATTAACCCCTTATCAGATGCATCATTAGTTAATATCTTCTCAATGGGTCATTTATTTTAACACTTAAATTGTTTATTTGAAATTTGTTTTGGTGTAATGAGCAAGATAAAGATTACTTTAATTTTTAGGTAGTTAGATGCTAGTGAATATTTATTGTTTGTGTCTCTAATTTCACTCATGTGTTTTGGGTAGTACAGAAACAGAACATTATAAGCCTGGCATTTTAAAATTTATTCTTGCCTGTAAATTAACTGGGGCGGAAACCATTGTCTTTGCTAGTAGTTTGATAGGAAATTGAAAGACTAGTAGTCTGTTGAGATGTGAGCAAGCAAGCCCTCTGCTATCCATTATATTCTGTCACATAGATAGGAAGAAAGTTTAGAGAATATTAACATATCCGTGACCATAAAATGAAAGATTAAGTTGTATGTTTGTTATATGTCTTATTTTAAAGATTTATTTTTATTGTTTTTTTGACAAACAGAGAGATACAGAGACATAGACAAAGAGAAGGGGGAGGGCCCAGAACAGTCTCCATAGCAGCACATCATTCATTTTTCCACATAGGTTCATTCCACAGGTGGGCTTGGGCTGCACAGGGCAGGAACTGGGCCGGGTCTTCACCCTGATGAGAACTGAACTGGGGACACTCCCCAGTTCAGCATATGGGTCCACACAGGCCGGGGCCGGGATTTGATCCTTGGTCTCCAGGGCTGCAAAGTGAGCACTTAACTTACTGAGCCATCCCGGCTTCCCCTATATGTCTTATTTTAAAAGGTAGAGTTTCTATATCTGTTTCCTAAGAAGAGAGTTAATTCATGGCCCAAATAGAAACCTAAAAGCACTATCGATGTTTGCTTACAGAACCATTACAGGGACTGAAGAGCCAGGCGGGAAACCACCACTCACTTTCAGGTGCACTGGCCCAGAAAGTTAGTCTCTGTTTGCCAGACTCAGGAATGTGCAGGCAACTCCTGTTCAGCTCCTGCTACTTTCTAGCTCCACAATGGGTGAAATGGTGGGGAAATGGAAGCCTCTTCAGAAACTCACATTCGGGAGGCGTGTGCTATGCCTTCTGCTGCCAGAGAAAGCAGAAAAATGACTTTGGCCTCTCCGCTGCCTTTCAAGTAGTACATGAATTTGTCGGTTAGATGGAGTTTAAAAATGCATCCAGAGCTCTCTGCTTGCTAGAGTGTCAAAGACCTATACTCCTCAGGCTTCCAGCCTCTGCAATAATAAGGAAGAGAGAGAAGAGTTTTTAAAGCTGGGTGTCCATAGACAAATCCAACAGAAAGGGTGAGGAGCTTTCCTACAATATTCATATGTTTATTTTAAAAATTCAAAGGATTGTTAAACTGAAACACTAAGAGCAGACTATGTAGGAATATTTGGTGAAGAAAACAATTTGAAGTTATAAACAATGTTTGTCATAGAGGATTGGCTTCACCCACCATTGGGTAAGAATTGACTTCCTATGGCATCATCTAATGTAGCGGAGCTTCTCAGGTAGTGGGTCAGCTGACCCTAGGGGTGGCTAGGAGTGACTGAGCAGGGCTGGTAACCAGAGAAGCTGTGCCCAGGACTCCCATTCCCTTGTTTATCCCAGCATGCCATATAAACAGAACTATCCTCTTAATGTATTATGAAACAGGCCCGAAAGCACTGCATTTTAGTAAAACCATCTTTTGTTGTTTTATTCTTGCATGTGAAGGCTCCAAAATGAATTAATGTACAAAAAGTGTAAGGAAAGACTCTGATAGGACTCTTGCTCTTCACTTGTGTGAATACATCATAGACATATAGAGCTACAAATCTCAGGATATAATATTAATATTCCAGGGAGTAATGTTAGGTAAATGACAGAGAAGACTGATAACAATTCCCTGGGTTATCAGAAAAGTTAAAGCCTTGATTAATTAATTCTTTATCTGATTTTCTCCTCCCTTTCTTTACTTTTATAGCATGAGTGAGCCAATTATTCTAATCTGAGAGATAAGACTGAATCTACTGAGAGTCATATTTGTACAACTTGGTGGCTTGGGCAGATGTACTAAATGAATTAAAGAAATTCAGGTTCAGAAGCCTCTGTTCTTAAAATAATTTTCTGCTTAGAAAAGATAATTTCCAATTGAAAAATAAAAAATCCTCTACTGAATTATATAAAGCTTTTGTTTAAAATATATTCACTATTTTTGGAAAATTACCCTACATAAGGATACCACTTGGTGCTTGAAATATGTCGGTAAACAAAATAGACCAAAATCCCTGACCTTGAGAAGCTTATATGCTAGTGGGAGAAAAACAGATATCAAGCAATACACAAAAGAATAAGTGAATTATATAGGATATTAGAAGGTGAAAAGCAATATTAAAAAAAAGCAGAAGAAAGTAGAGCATTTTAGAGGGGATTAGGTTTGCTGTGGGAGTAAGGATGCATTATAATGGCTGATAGGAAGGCTCACTGAGAAGGTACAATTTGAGTTAGACATGAAAAAGATAAGGGAGCAAGACACCCATTCCAGGCAGAGGGACAAGAAAGGGCCCTAAGGGGGAAATATGTCTGCTGTTTTGAGGAAAAGAAAGCATACCAATGTGTCTGGAATGGAGTGAGCATGAAGACAACAAAATATATTATAAAGAACTCCTACAACTTAACAATAAAAAGAATCCAATTGAAAGATGGGAAAGAACTTGACATTTCTTCAAAGAAGATACACATACAACCTACAACATTTGAAAAAGTGCTCATCATCACTAATCATTAGGAAATGCAAACCAAAACCACAACAAGATACCACCTCACATCTATTAATGTGGCCACTATTTTAAAACAAAAAGGAAAATAACAAATGTTGGCAAGATGTGAAGAAATTGGGACACTAAGACATTGATGATGGCAATGTAAAGGGGAGCACTCACATAGAAAAAAGTATAATTTTTCTCAGAAAAATTAAAAATAAAATTACCATATGATGTAGTAATTCCACTTTGGGGTGTTTATCCCCAAGAATTGCAAGCAGGGTCTCTAAGAAATATTTGTAAACACAAGTTTCTAGTAGCATTATTCACAAGACCCAAAAGGTGGAAGTAATCCAGTGTCCATCCAAAGATAAATGGTTAAGAAAATATGGTATATACAGACCATGCAATATTACTCAGCCATACAAAGGAAGGCATTATAACACATCTTACAATATGAATGAGTCTTGATGACATTATGCTAAGTGAAATAAGGCAGTTACAAACACTGTACAATTGTACTTATGTGAGTTACTTAGAGTAGTCATGTTCATCGACAAATTATGAACATAGTAGTTGCCAGGGGCTGGAGGATAAGGGGTCAGTCATTATTTAATGGGTATAGCATTTTAGTTTTGCAAGATAGAGCTCTATCAATGGACGGTGGCTAAAATATCCAGGAACACTAAAAAATAGTGCTAGAAATGATAGTGAACCTCCCCGCCCCCCCCCCCCCCCCGCCTGTCTACTGGGTAATTCCCAATAAGATGCCAAAACATAGGAATTCCTCTCACCTCAGAAAACTCTCCTTTGATCCTACATCCCTTAATAATTATTGCCTAATTTTTCTGCTGCAGTTTAGAGCAAAAATTTGAAAGAGTTGTAAGTACTCTGTGTCAAATACCACTTTTCCAAGCTCCTAGAGGAATGGTAGATCAGGCATCTGCTCCCCTATAGAAATTTGAAGGGTCAGTACTTCCTGTTTTCCCAGGAATGCAAAGCCCAAGTTGAGCCAAATGAGCGCTCTCTTCTATAACTTTGGTCTTGAGAGTGTGATGTGAGGTCTAAGGAAAGAAATGGTTCAAGTTCAGTTATCTCACTGGAGACAGCATGGCCAGGCTGTTTTTGCTCTGAGTTCTTGGCCTTGATTCCTCCTTCCCAGTCCTCTATGGGGGTTCTTTCTTATTTTCAACTTTGGTCTCACAGCTTCCCATCAGTTCCTCAATAACCTCCCCCAAATTTATTTTCATGTTAGTCAGTGTTGACTTTTGTTACTTAAAAACAAGAACCTGACTGATATAGTTATGTGCTGAGATTACAGATAAAAGGAGATCATACCACAGGAAGTATTTTTTTGTTGTTTGTTTTTTCTGCCCTGACACTCATACCATTGCCATGGTCACTTTTGATCATCTTCTGTAACTTTCTTTTCATGCACAGTTATGAGAGTCCTTAACATGCAGAATGCTTAGACTTATTTATTCCAATTTGAAATAAACTTATTTATTGTGTCAAATGTTACACTTTAAAAGGCAATGTCAGGAAGATAGCCTTTTTTTTCACTTCTATTATGTTCTGGTCTTGGTATATGGAGGATGAATCCTCTTTCCTGTTGGGCCGCTTCCATGCGTGGTCCCACTCCACAGGTAGTCTTTTACAAGAATATCCTATGTAGACATGTTGTCAGTTCAAGAGCTTCTCCAAGCATAGTGTCACACCAGGAAATGTAGCAATTGTGCTTTCACAAACTGACAGTCTAGATACATTTGAGATCATAAAAGTAATTCAGCACTTAAATAAAATCAAATAGACTAGAACTTAGCTAATCAAGGTGCCGTTCAAAAGACAGAAACATCCACGCAGGAGTTAGTTAAAATGTAGCCTCATGCCAGATACTAAATCAGAAGCACACATTCACAAAATCCCTAGCTTTTTAACATGCACATTGAGACTTGAGAAACACAGGCATAGAAACTATCAGAGGGCATGACATATAGCTGTGTTGTATCATGAAACTTGTTCTAGGTACATGTGAAGAAATGAAGTTGGTCACGATGAAAATGTACTCATTTTGGTAAATTTTTTTTTACAGTAAAAAATTTTTTGGAGAGAGTGGCTT
>PVKE010027288.1:0-21702 GCA_004027555.1 Craseonycteris thonglongyai | reverse complement strand
AAAAAAAAAAAACCAAATTGTGCACTTGATACTTATATAGTGTTAACCAATATCACCCCAATAAATGTAATTAAAAAAGAAGCATACTGACACTTAGCTTACAGGACCCAAGAGCTTTCATGGATGTATGGCTCAATAGTCTGTGTCAAAAATTCTATTTTAGCAGTTCATCTTATCTGCCCCTACTTGTATACAGTGTTTCCAGATGACAGGTCTATTCTGATGTGGATTAGGAGTGAACCATCACTTCTTCCTTTACTTTCTTCCTGTAATGTAATAGTTAACATTGCAACTTTGTTTTGTCAGTCAGGTATTGATCACAGAAAAATGGGAAAGCTCAACTTTAAAAATGAATATCCTGATGTCAAGAAGAGATTCCAAGAAATTTAGAGTTTTTAGAATCATATTAGAAAGAGTTAGTTACCACCCACCTGATACCAGTGACCAGAAATATTAGAGTGTTATAGATTTTTTAAGTTTAGTTTTGTTGTGTGTTGTTTAAAGTAAGAATCTGATTTTATTTTTCTGCTTAGAACGAGCCAATGTAGCTCTGAGACAGCTGTCTAGAATAGGGGCTAAGAGAATGAACACTGGATCTAAACCGCCTGGGTTGGAAGACCTGCTTGGGATTCATCAAGTTATTTAATCTGTGTGCATGCCTCCGTTTTTGTCATCTGTAAAATGATGCTACAAATATTACATCCTATGGTTATTATGAGATGGAGTCTATAGATGTCTTTCAACATTTGGAGCAGTGCTGGTACATAGTAAGGGTCCAGTCGTTGTTCCTATTATACGTCAACAATCATTTTTTTAAAGATTTATTTTTATTGTTTTGACAGAGAGAGAAAGAGAGAGACAGAGAGATGAGGGGGGCTGACCAATCTCCACAGTTCTCGACATAGTTTCATTTCACACAGCTGCCTGGGGTGGGGGTGGGGGGCTTCTGAATGGGAGACACACTCCCTGGAGCTGGGGGCCAAACCAGGGGCCTCCCACATGTGAAGCTCACCCCAGAAAGAACCAAACTGGGGGCCTCTCACATGGGAAACACACCCCAGTTCAGCATATGTGTCCACATGGGCCAGGGCTGGGATTTGATCCTCGGACCCCAGGGCTGCAAGGCAAGCACTTAACCTGCAGAGCCATCTGGCATCCCCAATTTTAAATAATCCATTATTCCATAATGATTTAAGTAGTTAACCTATGCTTATCACTTTCCTACCTGTACATAGACATGGTTTTGGAAACTCTATTCTATTATAATAGGTCAATTTGTCCTGTGCCAGTGCTAGAGTAGTTTAATTATTATATATTTGTGATAAACATTTGTATGTTAAGTGTTAGTCTCTCATCTTTGCTTTACTTTTCCAATTTGTTTTAGATATTTATGGATACCTTGATTTTTTATTTGAATTGTATTAAATGTATAAATTATATTAGGAAGAAATGTTATCTTTCCAATACTGTCTCCCCATTCAGAGATGTACATATCTCTATTCACTCAGATCTTCTTTTGTGTTCTCTAATAGTATCTTAAAATATTTCCCTGTACAAGTCTTATTCATTTTTGTCAAGTTTATGGTTTTACTTTGTTTAATAATTACTGGTAAAGAGAAATGTTATTGTTTGGTCAGGGTGTAATGTGATACTACTTGAAATGAATTTGGTGTTTTATTATAAAACTTTTTATTATTGGCTATTGAATTTATTAGATACTTTTGCAAACATCTATCAAGTTGATCATATGATTGATTTTCTTTATTCTGGTAACATAATGAATTAGATTGATGTTCCAATATTAAATCCATTTTTGCTAGTGGTTGATTTTATATATATCCATCATGCTCAATTTTTCCTAATTCTAATATTTTTCTGCTAATTCTTATAAATATTCTGCATAATAATATTAAACTTCCTTTATAACCTTCATACTTATTCCTTTTGAGTTTTCCTATTATAGTGTATGAGCTTCAGTATTATATTAAATATTAAAGATAAAACTAAAAGTTACTATTAAAAATTTAAAAGAATATCTTCAGAGCATCAGGAAAAGAAAGATCTTATGATGCAAAAGAACAAACCATAATGGAGGAGTTTGATAGATTTGGTTGTATCGGCTGACAGATCCAGGGAAAATATTGCAAAGAATGTGCATGCTCTATACAAGGATTTCCTGAAAATCATTAAAATAAAAAGACAGAGAAAAACCCAGTGGTAAAAATGACGGAGATTATGACTATACAATCTATAAACAGAAAAACTAAAATGCCTGATATACAAATGAAGGAGTCTTCACCTTAGTAGTCAGAGAAATATTAAACTTAAAGCAATGAGATAGTACTTCCTACTCATAACTTTGGCAAAAATAAAATATTAGGCAGTATCAAGTTTGGACTAATATGTACAGAAGTCATAATATTCATTAAGGTGTGTATAATGGTCCAGCCATAAAGAAAAAAATGTAAATAATTATAAAAATGACTATGTGCCTATTCTAAACCTTGTGATGATAATCCTATTATCGTATATAACTACCACCCCTACCATCCCCCAGTAAACTTCTTACACTGGTAAAGACATATATGAAGGATATTCATTGCAACATTGTGCTAGTTAGAAACAAACTAAATATCCCTTAGTAGAGGAAATAAATAAAATACATAGAAATATAAAAATTGAACTTGTTCCACATACATTGGCATAGATTTAAAAAACATAATACTGAATAAAAAAGTATCAAATAAGACTATTTCTGTAAATTAAAAACACATGCCTAAAACAATACTACATGTATGTAGTGTATACAGATGAGAACTATTTGGGGAAAAAATCCAGCCATTATCAATATAAAGAGAATGGGTACATGGCTGGATACTTTCTGGACAGCCCTTATACATATACCCACATATATGCAAATGAATATTGGTTTAGAAGGATTCACATTAAATACACAAAGATAGGTATCTATGGTAGGGAAAATGGATTTGGAAATGGGTAATACAGGTCATAGTAGAACTACATGAAGAAATTAAATATAAAAAGGAAGCTGGGCATGGATCAATGATGACACTTGGCTATATATCAACAATTATGATCAATTCAATTCTATGACTGTAGGATCGAAAAACCTGAGAGGGAACAAGGTAGAGAAAAAAGTTAAGAAAATAAATGAAAAATAAAAAAAAAGGATTAGTTATATGAAAGGCTCAGAATAATGCCAAGAAGCCAAAAAGAAAAAAAGGAAAAAAAAATTCTAGCTGTAGCTCTCAACCATAGGTTCTAGGTGTACAATTCTGCAGTACATTGTCTAACTCTATACATTGCATCGTGAACTCACCACACAGTGTCAGCTCTCCTTCCATCGCCATATGTAATTTTTACCAATCAATGTAACCCAAATAAATTTAACAATTAAAAAAATTAAAAAATAAAGGAAAGAACAAGTAAACTTGAGGATAGATGCATACTTATTCCTTTTGTTTTTCCTATTATAGTGTATGAGCTTCAGTATTATATTAAATACACCCTCCCACAACTATAATTGTTTTGCCAACTATGAAAATATGGAGGTCTTTTCTGCCTAAGGAAATCTTTGAGATGCTTTCAACTGGTTTTGTAAATGTATAAATGACACATGCAGTGTGGTATTTTAGGCACTGATTCAAGTTTGGTGAATCATCGGGATTTTCTAATTTCAGCCATCAATAGTAGCCTTGCTTAGTGAAATCTGTACTAGTGTGACTGATGGAAGCTCCCTGAATCCTTTCTACTCCAAAAAGAAAACCTGATTGACTCTATTTTCTTATTCGCTGAAGTCAGCTTTAGGCTTATAATGGGAAAATATTTTATGCAACTTTGATTAAATCTCTGGAAAACATACACACATATAGAGAAAAACAAAACAAAAACCAACAAAAAAAGGAGGAGTGCATGGAAGTAGCCTTGGCGAGAGGGGTAGAAAGGTGAACTGACTTTGTTAGGAGTCATGAAGAGACTAAATGTACAAACTTATAATGGCATAATAATTTGATGCAGTCTTGAGAAATTAAAAGATTTCAGAGTAGCAAGAGCGGTAATCTCCCAAATGAGGTGCATCCATGTGATACTGTTTGCCCTTTGTGAGGAGTGAGCTGAATACCTCTAAATGAGCAAGCCAGTAAATGCTGTAAAATGTTCTTGCCTGTCCTGACCTGTATCAAGTCCATTCAGTCGGCACCCATAAGGGATGAAGAATACATGTAGTCTCTTTTGAGGTGGCACAATGCAAAGCAAATCTTTCATTCACTAACATTACTTCAAGGTCCAGTTCCAAAGTCAGGGCCTTGACTTAGAGATTCCAGACTCTCTTCCCCTTAACGCCACAAGCCCGTACACGTGCACGCTAGTCATCAAATGTAAAAGTCCAGGTTATGTGAGGTCCATCCAGGTCTACTGTGCTCTGAACTCAACAGCCAGGTCTTCTCTGGCTTTAAAAGAAACCGTTAAGGACTGAGAAAGAAAGGAACTACAATTTGAGAGAGCCTTACAACCTTGTCATTCCTCAAGCTCCCCATTTTTTTCAGTGAATATTCACAATAACAACAACCCTGTTTAGTAGGTGTAATCATTATCATCGCATCATAACAGATGTGTGGCCAAAGCTCCAAGGTAAGATGTCATGCTCAGTAAGCAAGCAGCCAGGGCCAGTACTTCTACCCTCTTTCTTACTTCACGGCAAATGCTCTTCTGTAAAATGCTCGAAAGATTCACTGCATTAGCAGACCCGAATGAAAAATCACTTCTCCAGAAGTAAATTAACGTTACAGATTTCAAGTCAACCATCACAGGATCCTCCTTGTTTTTTAATTGTTAAATTTATTAAGGTGACATTGGTTAGTAAAGATCACATAGGTTGCAGGTGTACAGCTCTACAGTACTTCGTCTATGTGTTACAATATGTGTTTACCACCTGGAGTCAGATTTCTTTCCATCACCATGTATTTAGCTCCCCCTCCCTCCTCTCCCACCTCCTCCCCGCTTCCCCTCAGGTAACCACTAAACTACTGACTATGTCCACGAGGTCTCATTTCTTTGTTGCTTTCAGGTTTATATTCCACATATGAGTGAAGTCATATGGTTCTTAGCTTTTTCTGTCTGGCTTATTTCACTTAGCACGATGATCTCAAGTTCCATCACGTTGTGGCAAATGGCAGTATTTCATCTTTTCTTATCACAGAGTAATAGTCCATTGTGTAGATGTACCACACATTTTTTATCCAGGCATCTATCAAGGGCACTTTGGTTGATTCCATGACTTGGCCACCGTGAACAGTGCTGCAATGAACGTTAGGGTACATATGATTTTACAGACTAAGATTTTTAAGTTTTTTGGGTTGATACCCAGAAGGGGTATCCTCCTTTATTGATGGACAAATGACACAAATGTTCCTCAGGCAGCAGTGATCCTTGATATTTTGCTCACCAAAAAAAAAAAAAAAAATGAGTTTGCCCAGAAATGTAAAGTTTTTCTAGGTCTAACTGTTGTGGTGGTGTTTCCTCCCCCAAAGGACACCCCTCCTTTCCCATTCTCAACTAAGATTTCTCATGCATTGTGGCTGCCTAATGATAGTCTTCACAGCACAGCTTATATAACAACGCAGACTTCGCCTTGTTCCAGGACCAAATAAAGCAGCTGCGGTCTTTACTGCCCAGGAAATCTTCTCCAAATTGCCTGGTTTAATTTACTTCATGGTTTCTGAAATGTCTCCAGGTATTGATTCTTTTGGGTAATCAGACTCTTCTTAAAATGCAAGCATTCTAGGAGTAATAAGAAGTTTATCAATTATTCATATTTAAGTGTGGATTAGTTCAGCCAGTAAACTGTCTTCTTAAAATCCACCTGAAATTCATCTGTGAGGAAAGTAGGGGAGACATAATTAGATGGGAAGAGATACTATTTGGGAATATTTTGAAGGCAGAAGCTGTCATAATGGGGGTTTTATACGACTGGAGAGCAAAAAGAAATACAACCTCCTAGGGTTGGTGTAGAAACAATGCCAGTAGGTATAATAATAGGGTGAAAAACAGGTGGATGGAGAGATGCAAAAGGCAGAAGGTAGATTTCACCTCCATGCCAATTCTACCAATTGAACCTTCTGCCTTTTAAGACTTTCCAGGAGGGTCCTCAACGAGACCAATTCCCTGCTTCTTGGGAGTTAACCCTTTGCAGAGTCATCAAACCAGCACACAATTCCTAGCCTTTTTCTGCCCAGCGAAGAGGGAATCTTCTGCACTCACAGTTGCAAAGCGATTGCTCCAGAGAATAATGGCTCCCATTCTCTCTACCTAGTTACAAAATTAAAGAAACCGGAATCAAACTGCAGCATAGCTGAAACGGGTGAAACATAGAAAGAAATTTTTTTTTTAAAGATTTATTTTTATTGTTTTCGACAGAGAGAGATACAGAGACAGAGATAGAAGGGGGAGGGCCCAGAACAGTCTCCATAGTTGTACATCATTGGTTTTTCCACATAGTTTCATTCCACAGGTGGGCGTGGGGCTGCACAAGGCAGGAACTGGGCCAGGGTCTCACCCCGATGAGAACTGAACTGGGGGCACTCCCCAGTTCAGCATATGGGTCCGCACGGGCTGGGGTCAGGATTCAACCCTCAGTCCCCAGGGCTGCAAAATGAGCATGTAACCCACCGAGCCATCCCGGCTTCCCCAGAAAGGAATTATTGATAACTATACTTTTATCTGTATATGAGTAATTCCATATCTCTAGTTTGAGTGGAAATGTTTCTGCTTTGTGTGCTACAGGAAGCATATTATGGGATGGGTCTTGTTATGACTGCAGATCCATGGTTGAGTTGTGTTTTTTTGTTTGTTTTTTTATTGTTAAATTTATTGGAATGATATTGGTTGGTAAAAATTACATAGGTTCCAGGTGTGCACTTCTATATTATACCATCTACGTATTGCATTGTGTGCTCACCACCCAGAGTCAGTTCTTCTACCACCAAATATTTGATGCCTCTACCCTACTCCCTTTCCTCCCCCTTTACCCTCCAGTAACCACTAAACCATTGACTGTGTCAAGGTAAGTCAGATTGAAAAATCAAGAACCATATGACTTCATGTATAGGTGGAATATAAAACTGAAAGTAACAAAGAGGTTTTATTGTTGTTGTTTTTTCTTGTGTGTATATGTGTGTGAGAGAGAGAGATTGAATGCTTTAATATGTCCTCAGACAATATTTCTATTCTAATAAAGAAAAACTGGAAGAAGAGGTTGAGTGGGTGTTTCCTCACCCTACTGAAGTCTGCAAATCCTTCCAGAGTCTTAGCAAGTGGGTAACAGTTTAATTCTTTCCTTTTCCCCTCCCTTCAGTTACCAAGAAGTAACAGGCAATGGAAACCTATTACAGTGTTCATGGAAAGACTGTGCAGGGGTGTGTGTTCATGACCAATTTGTCCTAAGTTTCTAATAAATGTCTGTGGTTACACGGAGATGATATAATCAGTTTGTGGGGAGCGCTGCTCTGCAGGCATCATGGTTGGAGCACTCCCAGCAGTGTGCTATGCCACCTCTAAGAGTATCAGACTCCAAATAGACCGAGGATGCCTAAGCCTACCTAGTTTTCGGGAAAGAGCAAGAAAAGAGCAGAATTTTTGCCTCAGAATGAGATAATTTCTTTTTAAGTGCTTGTTCTCTATATAGATAGAGATCAAGTAAGTGCCTGGAACACAGATGATATTGGTAAAAATTATACCCGAAGGAGTATTATCTCAAATCTAAAAGAATGAGGTTATTTTAGAGGGATAAAAAGTATGCTTGTAATATTTTGGGGAAAAATCCTACAAAATTCAGAACTTGACCTTTATCAAGGCAAACCCAACTACAGTTTCTCTTTCATATTCAAAGCATTCAGAACAGGTTGCCTTATACTTGCCTTCTATTGGTTTTGTTGTTGTTGCTTGTTATAGAAGAGAAGGTTCAAAACAGCTATTCACATGTCCCTAACAGGAGTTTTGGAAACATTCTTACACCAGGTCCTCTTAAGAATCAAATCCAACACTTCACAGGTTTGCTGAAATGTAAATGCTCTGTCATTAGTCCTACTTTGTGTTTATCTTCTGCCTACTATTTTTATATTGAATTTACTGGGATGACATTGGTTAGTAAAATTATAGAGGTTTCAATTATACAGTTCTATAATACATCATCTATATATTGCATTGTATATTCATCATCCAGAGTCAATTTTCCTTCTGTCACCATATATTTCACCCTCTTTGCCCTTTTCTACCTTCCCCTTACCCACTGGTAACCACTAAATTTTCTGTGTCTATGAGTTTTTGTCTGTTTTGTTTATCTGTTGCTCTCTTTTTCTGTTATCGACACAGAAGCAGTGTTTGTTTGCAGGATCTGAAAATGAGAGAATTAGTAGAGAGCAGATCATTTGTAGAATAGGCAAGAGAAACAAGCCACTGGACAAGGTTCAAACAGAATCTTTCAGCCTAGGCTCCTATGATACATTTGTGTAGGGGTGCTATAGTTTGTGCAGGGCCAAACCCATAGGTAGGGCTCTTCCAGGAAATCTGTGTTTCACGCATAAAAATAAAATAGGACACTGTGTCTTCATTGTTAAAAATCTCCTTTTGGGTGAACTTTCTTAGCCAGTGTGGTCTTCTGGGCTTTGTTCATGCCTCTTTCTTACTCCATCTTGAGGAAGCAGTTCTTATCACCCTATTATTACATTCACTGAACTGTAGATTACTATGAGATAAAAACAATTCCAATTTGTACTGAGTTCCAGTGAGTTAAAAAGTCTCATAAGGAAACACAGAGAGAAGATACAGATGATTGGGTAATTATGAAAAACAGAACTCAGAGATCCTCTCATAGACCTCATTGAAAACTTTTTAGTAAACACAAACTAAGCCCTCTATGTTTCCAGAGTTAATGAAATAAAGTAGCATTTCTGCTACCATTCCAAGATGAAAATAGCACCCTGGTAATAGCTGGAGATACACAAATCCTAGACTTCAGTGGAGCCTTGAGCCACGCCCTTGAAAACATGGCTAAACTTGATGAAATAAAAACATTGCACCTTTATATCTCAAGCATCTCATCTATAAATTCACAGAAATACCAGCTCTGATTCACAAAAATAATTAACAAGGCATCTACAGAATCATAGGTTTGAGGTCTCACATTTGTATCACTCACATATAATGAATAAACAAATAAAAACTCACTGAGATCCTACAACATATTCAGCACTATGGGACAGGGGGAAAAAGAATCAGTGACATTTTGTATGCCCTCACCTAACTGGAGTGGTAAGAACCTCTATGAAAGCACTACAAAGGGCATCTACCACAATTTGTGTAAAATAGGCCATGAAAAATATAAAGAGAATGATCAACACTGGGACAAATTTTCCAAGAAAGGAAATAACAACTGAGCCTTGAAAGACAGACAGAAGATTATGAGTCTGTGTTCTTGGTGAGGGGAGGTGGGGGGAAGCAAGAGTAGACAAACTGAACTGAATATAAACATTGAGGAAGTATGTATTAAGCACCTATGTCATTGAACATAGTGAGAACCTGTCTAGCATTAAGTTATCTTCTAAAGTGTTTTGGAAGAAGCCAATGCCCAAACCTCTCTTGATGACTTCCACAATTAAACAGGAAACTTTGGTTTAAACTTCTCTTTTTGCCCTACTCACTTGCAGTACACAATAACAGTATAGCTGAAATGCTGATTGCCAGATTCAATGGCACATATAGAAAGTTAATTCAAAAGATTCAAACCTGATTCAGAGATTTTTATATTTTCTTCCATCTAAAGGTACAGTAGTCTCAGTAGGACGAGATAAATATTCTGATTCTGGGGTAGGCAGCTAAATGCAACAGTACTAAATTTTCTACATGAATCTTTACTAAAGGGAAAGAGATTAAGTTTTCAGACTGAGTTCACAAGAAACCTGAGAGCCCATGGGCCTATTTCCCAGTTTCTGTACATGTTTCAATAGAACTTATTTACAACAATTTAAACAATTTAAAAATTATAGTAAAAATTCATTTATTATACACCAGCTTTTGGAACATGGAAGGTCAGCAATCCCAAATTTGCTGGACTGAATAATATATCCAAGATAGAATTCCTTCTCAGGACATTTTTCAAGGGAATCGCTTTCACCAAATTCCTTTGTTCCATAGAATCTCTGTCATTTCAATAGTTAACATTTATGGTGTGTTTACTGAATGCATATGCTAATACTTCTTCTAAGCATTTTATATAACATGATTTAATGCTCAGAACAACCCTATGCAGTAGACACTATTAATCTCAAGTAATGATGGAATAAATGAAGCTTAGAAGATAAACAATGGGCCTAAAGTCACAAAGCCAGCAAACTCTGAAGCCAGGATTGTCACCTAGAGAATGTGATCACAGAGTCCAAGCTACTAACCCAATACTGACCCTAAAGATATCCATATGGCAAAATTCAGCAAACTTGGCACAGACTAAATACATATCATAAATTTTTGCAAACCATGGTAATAGAATGAAGCCTTTCTCCCCAACCAATTATCTATCCAAAATTATATTGACTATAAGCAGTTTTGGTATTCTTCACATAAATTATTTTCATCCTCAGAGATGCTCAAAACACTTTGTTTCTCATGTACATTGCTTATCACACAGAGAGATCATAAGAAAGTAGAAAAATTCTTTTAAGATGTATCTTCTTTCTAATTCTTCATTCTTTAGGAAAACATTATTGATTTTTATGTTATTTATGCTCAGGATTATTTTTTTCTCATTGCTGAAAAGATAAGCCACTTTGAATGTGTACCTAACTGCAGTATCTCTGATAAGAAAAACTTCTTGATATAACAATGTGAAAATTATATTTTAAAAAGAGCTCCATATCAATAGCTTTTAGGTTGCCTAGACGAATGAAAAAGCCTTCATTTTAGTCCAGCCAGGATATATCACTGGCAGCTTCAGAATTCGTTTACCTTTTTCCTCAGAAGCTTTAACTTATCACCTTCCCAAATCTACTGTCTAGAGAGTCAAGAATGCAAACTGCATTTCATATCCCTTACACCTCGAGTTTATCTCCTCCATTTAGATAATGTGATATTCTGCCAAAACTGTAGGACTTACTAAATGCATTCGGCAGCCCAGGTTCAAGTAGCTAATTTTCTCTAAGAGGTCTTTTGGTTTTTCCTTACATCAGACATCAACAGGACATCATTGTATAAATATAAACTGTTATAGAGAGTTTTCAGATTTCAGTGACATCATTTTTATGCACCACTTAGGAAATTTTATTTATTTTTGAAAATCATTTTATTTTTATTCTGATAACAAGCCATACGGTTTTAAATCTCCAGTTCAGAGTAAAAAAAAAAAAAAAAGTATGATACTTATTAATGTTTTACTCATAAAATTAGATCTTTAAAGGATTTATCTGTTCCTAAATAGGATTCTTTTATGTCCTTACCTTGGACAGCTGGTAAGAGTATGGCTGAAAGTCCTGGTTTTAATTTACATTTCAGGTCCAAATATCTCTCAGGAATATCAAAGTGTGATCTCTGAATTATTAATCCACTGTGGGCATAAATGTAGTTTTGAATAAACAGAAGGCCTATAAAAGGGAAGCCATTGTAGGACCTGGAATTTATATCCTCAAAAGACCTAAGAGAACTCAAAAATACATGAACCTACCTTTGTTCGGGGCTGATGGTATAATTTCACCGTCAACATTAGGCCAGCACAGCAGGGCCAGTACCTATTAAATGCACTAGCCATTTTCTCTCATACCCTTCTCTTTGCATTTCCTGTTCTCCAATCTCTCATTCTACAGATAATTTCAGAACTCTTGTCCTACAAGAAATTCCTTCAGTATGTGGTACTTTCCCTAGACAACTGGACCCACCATTTGCCTCCTGTACTTGCTACCAGATAGAGTACAGGCTTTGATTTAAATGGGAAATGTACAAGCTTTTAGCAAAATAATTTCCCCTTTCAAAATCATTCCAATTTTTTTTTAAACTTTATCATACTAGAAAGAATGTGTTTTAGTGATTAGTCAATAAAGGAAATCAGATCCAGAGCAGGTGGGGCAAAACCCCATTGCTCTTTTTCTCTCTCTCTCCTCTCACCAATGGGGCCCTAAAAGCAGGTGCAGTCATAAGAAGTACACAGCAAGACAGGATAAATAAGAATCTAAAATTATTTATAAACTCATGGACTCAACCCCGAAGTTGCATGTGAATGAATCAGATCTTAAACAGTATAACCAAGACTGTGACAACTAAACTAAGACATAAGTTCCAGACTGGACATTGAATAGTATATACATAGCACGTATCAGAATATGGCAAAGGCTTTGAAAATGTAACTGACATAAAACCACAACACACAGAAGACTGGGGAGAACCTATAACCTATACTAATCGGGTCAATTACCTGCTAAAACAAAAACTACCAACATTCTTCATAGGCTTTAAACAAGACCAAGGGTCTTATAATGTAACATTCAAAATATCCAGGACATGGTCTAAAGTTATTTGGCATGTAAAGAGCCAGTAATAACTTAATTTGCAAGGAAAAACAATCAATAGACATCAACAATAAAATGACACACACACACAAAAAAAAATTTAGGGGAAGCCGGGATGGCTCAGTGGGTTAAGCACTCACTTTGCAGCTCAGTGGGTTAAGCACTCACTTTGCAGCGCCGGGGACCGAGGATCGAATCTCGGCCCTGGCCCGTGCAGACCCATATGATGAACTGCGGTGTTCCCCCAGTTTAGTTCTCTCTGTCTCTGTATCTCTCCCTCTCTCTCTCTCTCTCTGTCAAAATAAATAAATAAATAAATAAATAAAATGACACAGATATTGGAGTTATGTGATGAGGACTTTATATTAACTATCATTATAAGTGCTCCAACAAATAAGGCAGAACACTCTATAAATAAAAGGTAAAAAAAAAAAAAAAAATATATATATATATATATATATATATATATATATATATATATATATACACACACACACACACACACACACACACATGCGTATGCTCTTTTCTTTATTATTTCCCATCCAATTTGAGCCATCACAGTAGTTCTTAAATTTTGGTTATTGCTATTTGTGGTTCTAAAATTTCCATTTAACTTTTAATAAAAAAAATTTAAATCTTCCACATTTTTGGCTGCTCTGGGCCCTCCCCCCTTCTCTCTGTCTCTCTTTCTCCTCTCAAAACTATAAATAAATAAATAAATAAGTAAGTAAATAAATAAATAAATCTTTTTAAAAAAATATGCTTAGTAACATCACTGTCAAACTGTTAATAATTATGATAAAGAAATTTTTTGTAAGTAACCAGAATAAATGACTATTTATAGGGAAATAACAATTCAAATTCATTAGAAAACATGGAGGCCAGAAGCCAAAGCTTTTTCTAAAGAGCTGAAAGACAAGAACTGTCTACCCGGTGCCCTTAGCACAGTGAAAAAATACCCTTCAGCTATGAGAAGGAAATAAAGACATTCTTAAAGGAGAAACACTAAGAGAATACATTAAGAGATCTTCTCTGAAATAATTGAAAAAGCATTTTTTTTAATAGAAAATAGTTTATAGCAGAAGAAAATTTGGCACATCAGGAACAAAGGAAAAGCAAAAGAAATGGTAAATACTTGTGTAAATATAATAATCTTACTCTTTCTTCACATGCTCTTTATAATTCTATATTAGTCAGCTTTCTCAAATGACTCCAAGTTGATCCTCCCTCCCTGATATTCATACCCTTGCATAATCCCCTCTTCTTGAATGTGGACTAGATTTAGTAACTTGATTCTACAAACAGAATATGACAAAGTGATGAAACGTCACTTTCATGATTAGACTATTGTGACCCCCATCTTTTGTGATTCAGCTATAGCATTCTGTATTCCCATCAGCAATGTATGAGAGATCCAGTTTCCCCACAACCTCACTAGCACTTAAAATTGTTAGCAATTTATATTTTAGCCATTCTAATACATGTATATCTCATTTTGGTTTTAATACCAAGATACAAAATGACATAGCTGCTCTGAAAAAACAGTTTGGCGGTATCTTACAAAGTTAAGTACACACTTGCAATGTGGCCCAGTAACACTTTTCCTGGTTATTTACTTTAGAGAAAGAAAACATGTTCACACAAAAACCTGTACATGAATGTTTATAGTATCTCTAGTCATAATTGCTGGCAATTGCAAGTAATGGTTGTCCCTGAACAGATGAGTGCATAACACATTGTGGTACATTTATCTATTAATAGAATATTACTCAGAAGTAAAAAAGAGAATGCATTATTGATAAATGTAACAACATGGATGAATTTCAAAGGCACTGTTCCCAGGTTAAAACAAACAAACAAACAAACAAACAACCTCAAAAAGTTACACACTCTGTGTAACTCTTTATAAGGCAGTCTCAAAATAATAAAAACTATAAGGAGAGAACAAATCAGTGGTTGCCATAGGATAGGTGGGGAAAGGGTACAAAGAGCATGAAAGAGATTCTTGAGGTGATGAAATGGTTCTGTATCTTGATTTAAGTGGTGGTCATATAATTTATGTATGTTAAAATTCATAGAATTGCATAGAAAAAAGTCAAAACTATTGTATGTAAATTTACAAAATAAAAATTTTTATTTGAAAAAAAATTACGGCCCTTGTATCAAAAAGTTTATAGGCAGGAAGGTATTAAAGAATCTACAAAAAAAAACCTGTGAAATGCTTTCTACCTAGCTTGTGCTCAAAAACTTATCTAGTGGAACTATATTATACATGTTTTTAGCTTGAACAAAATAACTTATTCCCGCTTTGCTAAGAAAGAAAAGTTTTATGTAATTCTTTGTACCAGGGATCATCTTCCTCCTACCCACACTTTCTCCGCATTCTTTAAACAGGACATTTGTCTTTGTTACCTCCAGAGGAAAGGGAAATCCCATCAGAAATACAAAATAATAGTAATAATAATATTATTATAATTATTTTTATTATTATTATTACTGTCTTGGGAACATCAAGAACTCCAGCTCATCAAAGAGAAAATTTCTGAGATTTTTCAGCACAACTGTATTTCTGTCTAACCCAACTAGAGTACCCATCAACATAGTATAATAACTACACTCCTGTGACCTCTCCCATGTCCCCAAGTAAGAAAATTCCTCTGTATTAGCCGGGAATAGTCTCCACATATCACATTTCAGCTCCCAGTCTCTGGGTAGAAGAATTAGGCAACCTTTTAAATACTTATAGAGATTTCCCCTTACCCGGTAGATTTAATTTGGGTTTCTTTCTTTTCTCTTTTTGGGTGAAATATAAGAAAGAATATGCTCTATAAATGGCAATGTTTTCCTTTTCCTAGCTAGGCAGGAAAAAGAAATCTAAATCAAGCTTGTTCACCCTGCAGCCCAGGTTGGCTCTAAATTCGGCCCAACACAAATTTGTAAACTTGGGGATGCCAGGATGGCTCAGCAGGCTGAGCGCTCACCTTGCAGCCCCAGGGTCCAAGGATCAAGCCCAGACCCGGGCCTGTGTGGACCCATATGCTGAACAGGGGTGTGCTTCCCATGTGGAAGGCCCCCAGCCCAGTTCCACCCTGTGTAGCCCTACTCCCACCTGTGTGGAATGAAACTGCATCAAAAACTGATGTATTACTTTGGGCCCTCCCTCTTCTCTTACTCTCTCTCTCTGTAAAAAAAATAAAAATAAAAATAAATCTTAAAAAATTCATAAACTTTCTTGAAGCATTATGAGATTTTTTTTTTTTGCAATTATTTTTAAGATTGATTTTATTGTTTGAAAGAAGGTGGGTGAGTGGGGTGCGGTGGCCCAGAGCAGTCTCCATAGTTGTACATCGTTAGTTGTGACATAGTTTCATTCCACACAGATGGATGTGGGGCCACACAGGGTAGGAACGAAACTGGGGGCCTCCCTCATGGAAGGCAAGAACCTTTGCCACCATCTCAGTGGTTACCAGTTCTGCCACAGTTCAGCATATGGTTTGCGTGGGCCGGGGTTGGAATTTGATCCCCGGACTTTGCAGTTGCAATGCAAGCACTCAACTTGCTGAGTTACCTGGCATCCTATTTTTGTGATTTTTTTTTTTTTTTTAGCTCATCAGCTATCGTTAGTGTTGGTGTATTTTATGTGTGGCCCAAGACAATTCTTCTTCTGCCAATGTGGCCCAGGGAGTCCAAAAGGTTGGATACCCCTGATCTAACTGCTTCCCACAGATTCCTAAAACCTAACCAAACCCCTCAAGAGTTTTTATATTTCCTATACACTATTCCAATTCCTCACTTTCTGCTCATTTCACAACCTCCGCAATTCATTTTCTATCCCCATTGCCTCTCAAAAAAAGATCTTGTTAAGGTCAATAACTCATTTCAGGTTACAAAATCTATGGACATGTTTTAGTCTTCATGTAAAACCATGTGTGTTAATCACCTCTTGTTTTGAAATACTCTAACATGGCCATTTGATTGCACTCCTCTATTTCTGGTCATTCCTGTGTTTCCTTTGCAGGCTTCTAAAATCTGGGGAGTAGACAACATTTTGTCTGACCCTCTGTTTTTCTGAGGAAATCCCATCCACATCCACAGCCTTAATGATCCCATATACTATGATCAACCATCTTTATATCTCTAGCCCAGAACTATTCTCTGAGCTTTATATCTTCATTCTCAACTTCCTCTTCTGTCTTCATTTGAAAGTCTCAAATTTAACATATTAAAACTAAGCATATACAAAAACCAAGGTATTGATCTTTCCCCCTAAAATATGATTCTATTTCTTTCTGTTTTCCCTATCTCAGCAAACCTTTCAGAACTGAGTTCTGTTTGAACCCTCCTTACCCAACACTCATACCCAGACCATCACAAAGTCCCACTGATTTAACTTCTAACTCAAATCCGTTGACTAGTCTACTCTTAAGAATCACCATCTTTCATCTGAACTAATACACTAGGCTCTTAACTGATCTTCATGCATTTAGCTGGCTTTTCCTAACCTGTCCTCTGAGCTGCAGCCAATGTAATCTTTTCAAAATTCAAATGTAGTTATTTTCCACCCACCATTCCCAGCCACCCTCATCCCATGTAACTGGGTCCAAGACTGCCAACAGAACACAAACTGGTCCAGTAATGATGACTGCATGTGTGTGTGGGGGTGGGAGTAAAAGAGAAAGACCTACACAAGCAATTCTGAGACTATGTCTGATTGTGTATGGCTAGTCATGTTTCAAAGCCTCCCAAACACGTCCTAGGTTTGATCACCATTTGAAATTATTTATGTCTGTCACAGGAACATCAAGTGCTTTGTACGGTAAAAATCTTCATCACTTTCCGTTGTTATTTTTCTCTCTTCATAGTACACAGAAGTCATGTAACATGGGTAAATTTCAGGAGACTTTCCTTTTTGAGAGGCAGCATAATGAAACAAAGAGTTTGGATTAGGGAGTGAACAGATGTAGAGTTAAATCACAGCTCTGCAACTTATATTATTTTAGCTCAATTCCTTATTTTGAAATGGGAATCGCTCAATTCCTTATTTTGAAATGGGAATCTCTCATAGGTTTTCTTTTCTTTTGGGGGGGGGGGCGGCAGGATGTAGTCTGTTCATTTTTTTATAATTTGATATGCTAATCTATGCAAAGAGTCTAACATATCATCTGATACACAAGCATAGTAGGTGGCCTATGAACGTCTATTCCTTCCTACCAGGATGGATAGTGCCAAAATATTCTAGTCCAAAGAAAACTCCAAGATTATTTGCAAATTTCTCCATAGCCTAAGTTTGCCCCATAGACATTTGGAAGCGAGTGTTGAGTTAACATTTCACTTTTATTGATTCATCTTAGCTAACGTATCTTGAGCACTTTCCTACGTGCTAGGCTTCATGCTACACAATTTACATCCATTACTTAATCACCACAAATTGCCTGCGATGTATCATACTAGCCCATTTTATAGCTAAAGAGTGCCAAAGGTAAAATACGAATGCAGGGCAACTGATCCCAGAGACTGCAGTTTTACTTCTAAGATTCTGACCTCTCTCACTGAGACCTAATCCAGAAAACTCCAAGGAGAACTGCTGCCTTTGATCATCTAAGTTTCATCCGAAACCTATAGAATACTTCACTTCATTTGCTAAAATCCAGAGCCTGGAACTCAACCATATGAGTTTCTGCACATGAAGCAATTTCACTTCATTAAATTACATGGCAATTCTAGGATTAGAAACCTAAAAAATGTACCTTATTTTTCCATGTTTGATATTATCCAAATTATATTTCTGGGATTACAGCACTTAATACCTTTTCTGGCAGTATTAAATACTAACATTCTAAAGGCTATCATGCAGTGTTAACTATAGGAATTTGGCAAGAAGAGAGAATTTTGATTGTGATCATTTAATCAGAAATAGTTTAAGGACCTGATTTTAAAAGTATGTATGAAAATATGTAAGTATGTAAGCATCCATCTTTGACAATACTGATAGGTTTTCAAACAAACTATTCTGAAATGAAAAGTTTGAACCCCAGAGAACATTCCAAATGTATAGGGACTGTGTGCCCCAAATAGTTATGCAACATGATATGCACCAAGTTTATATATAAGGAAACATTTATTTTTCCCCAAGGCTGACTGAAGGGTTGAAATCTACCCCACAAGGGAGTTCTATGGCAGTGCCCAAAGAAAAACATATGTCTGTCTGACAGCCCACAAAGAAATCCATAGGAAAATATGAGAGATGTGTCTGGAATATTAGTTCACAAATCTGACTCTATTTCATAGTATTGGTGAAAGTATAGATTCAAGACTTTCACATGGTAAAAACCATAGAGTACCTAAAGTAGAGTCATTGCCTTGCTTTATTGGTTCCTGCTAACCCTGAACGGCATTTTTGTAAAATAAATATGATAATATGATTAAATCTGCTAATATTTTACATGAGTATATCCTAGGTAGAATAATTTGAGGGTAATAACTTTTGCTGGCAGACAAGTTTCAGCTTGCCTTTTACCACATCATTTTATCACTTCAAATACATGGTAAAAATATACTAAAGTATACTTAATAATCTTGTAGAATGCTGAGACTATAGTAGGTGCTCAATGCAATACTGATCAATTGACCAATTCTCAGAGCGATGACGTTTTTCAAAGGACAGATATTAGATAATAAATTTCTCTGTTTTTCTTGTCTATACTTTCAAACAAACAACTTTCATCTTCAAAATAACTGGTAGCCAAAGTATCAATAAATCCATTTTAAAAATACAAGAGCCCAGAAAATGTCAAAAGTGATGGATTTTTTAAAAAGAGCAATCACTTATTTTTAATACTAGTTGCACTGAACCTTTTTAATCAAATATCTTTGCAGATAATTGAAAAATAATTAGAAATGGTAAAGAGAATTAGATGGGGCTTCTTAATTCAACTCCTACATAATAGGAGAGCCCAGTCTCACAACCTTGCATTGATGTGGCTAATACTTTCTAAAATGATCCCAAAAAGTCATGGCCTTCTGTAATCCTTTTCCCTTCAGTGTGGAAGAAATCTATGACTTACTTCTAACCAACAAAAATGCCAAAAGTGAAAGGATGTCACTGCCTTGGTCTATATTGAAAAGGTAAGGGGAGATTGTTATTCCCATGATTATGTAATATTATGCTATTGTATTAGTTTTCTAGGGCTGTCATAACAAAGTCCCACAAATTTGGTGGCTCAAAACAACAGAAATTTTTTCACTCATAGTTTTGGAGACTAGAAGTCCACAATCAAGGTGTCTGTAGGTCCATGCCCTCTCTGAAGGCTGTAGGGGAGAAATCCTGCCTTGCCTCTTCTAGCTTCTGGTGGTTGCCAGCAATCTTCCCTAGTGTTCTTTGGCTTGTAGCAGACTAACTTCATATGTTCTCACCATTATGAAACTTAAAATATCCGAGCTCACCTCCACATACCTTGATCTAAAGACAGCATGCTCCTGTCTGCAAAGCCATGACTACTGTGTTGACGTCAGACTCACCTGAGTCTGGAGTGTGCACGCTTATCACATACACAAACTTGGGAGATTTCCTCCAATTCTCAGTTGTTAGTTACTCATCTGCAAAATGAAGGTAATAACAATGACCTCCCATTGCTGTGTTTAGGTTCAGACAAAATAATAAATGTAAAATGCCTGGCATTTACAGGGTTATTTTTATTTAATGAAGAACAGGTTTTCTACTTTAGATCTTATTATGAACTATAACTTGTTTCAGAAGCATATAATACAAATGTGTTTTTAATTTTAAAATGTTAAAAGATATTTTCTTTGAAAAAAATTTTATATAGCAAGGATTTACTCTTCTTTGGTTTTAACCACCCACCCTTCTTTGTCCCCTTAACAAGCTCAGTAGAAAATAAAGGCCTAAAAATCCTAGAGAGAGAAAAAAAAAATTCATTTGACTGGCCTGCATTTATTGACACTTAGGCACCACACACAAAAAAAGAAAAAAAAAAGCATATCACTTGAAGATTCTTAAATTAATCATTGATTAGGAGTTTACATAATTCAGAGGTAGTAACCTAAAACCTGTTTCAAATTAGATGAGAGAAAAAAAGTGATGTGGAAGTACTTACTGTTAAACTGGAATTCTTCTGATTGCACTATTTATCAGGTAGTATTTCAGATAATTAAATAGAACTATGAGTAACGTGGAAGATTATAGTTACGGTTCCTTTTTGCATAGGTCTGTTGAGACTTAGAAATTATGTGCAGGCAGAGCTGGAAATATTCCAACATAGACCATACTGAATTAGGCAACAGCTGGTGAAGAAGGTTTAGTTTAGCAGCGACTGTCTTGGCAGCTGGAAAAAAAGTGATATGTGGTCCATACTAAAGTTCACATTAAAAATTAGCAGCAAAATAATGACAAGTTAATTCAAAATGTAGTGTCTTGATTTTAAAGCTCAAACAATCTTCCTTGGGGCCATTTTAAGATCATTTTAAGGATCTTTAATCTCTGCTCAAGAGAATTTATTTTCTAGCAGGTGTGCCTTAAAGCTAAAAACATAGACATGACTTAAAATCATTTCCATGAGTTTCAAGCACTTCCACATGTTAAAAAAAAACAACTCATTTCAGTGTTGCTTGAAACCTAGAAAAGGTCAGGAGGAGTGGAAGCTGTGAAAACCTTAATCCTACAGATCTCATGACACATGGGGTGATGTAATGGCATTCGGAGCCAGAAGGCTTGGTTGGGTTCAAGCCTCTGCTTTGCTAATTACTAAATAGGAGGTTTGGGGTAGAATTCATGTTCTTTTCAAACCTTAGGTTCTCACCCAATTTGGGAACGATAACACCTACCTTCCAAACTATTGTGAGAACAAGTAACTTATATATAGAACTAGAAGGCCCCTGGTTCCCAAACTGTGCACTGAGGAACCACAGGGTACTGCAGCACATGAATCAGGGCATTGTGGGATATTGTAAGGGAAATATAGCAATAATCAAACTCTATCAGCCACTGTGTGAACTAAATTACTAGCTCAAGGTAGTTCAGTATCAAAATTAGATTATGCTATACTTCCTTTCAGGGATATCATATCCCTGTGAAGCTAAATTCTGCTAGCTACTGGATTAAAAAAAAAAAAAAAAA
>PVKE010027287.1:0-21611 GCA_004027555.1 Craseonycteris thonglongyai | reverse complement strand
GACTCAGTTGTGGGAGAAGGAGATTTTGGGAGAGGGTTGGGGGAAGCAGACAGCTTCTGTGTCCTGGGGCACTTCAGGTTGCTGTCTTAGCTGTTAGATAGCAGGGTAGTAAAGGTGTGGCCAGGGGTGGGGGCCTGTGAGTAGGAGCTAGGGCGGGCCTGAGACACAATAGCAGATTCCTCTTTCAGCAGGGGGGCTGGTGGTTCAGTGCGGGCGGGGCGCAGGAGCTCTGGTCTTTTCTCCTCCTGGCTGCCCCTCCTTCAATTGTATCTGTAAGGCACGCCCGCAGGGCAGCACTTGGATGGGCTGGGGCTTGGCAGAGGCCCTGGTTGGCCGCGCAGTCCTGCGCACAGGCAATGACACCGCGGAGACCCGGCAGGCAGCCCAGTTTCGCTCGCGGTCTGCAACGCCCCAGAGGCCCGGTGGTCGGGATGCCAAAAGCCCAGCTGCGTGCTCGCGAGCAGGCAGCAGCGCTGCCGAGGCCCGGTGGGTAGGGCGCCGAAAGCCAAGCCGGTCCCGCGCACTGGCAGCGGTGCTGCGGCGGCCTGGCGAGCAGGGTGCCAAAAGCCCTGTAGCGCACCGGTGAGCAGGCAGCGGAGGCCCGGTGGGCGGGGCGCCGAAAGCCCTGCGCGCACAGGCCGTAGCTCGGGCGGCAGCCGCTCTACGCTCCCGGCTCTGTTGAGACCGCCGGGTTCACTCCAAGTACGTCCCATGCAGCTGTGCCCACTCCAGCCCCAGCCCTCACTCCAAGAGCCCCGTCCTCAGAAGGCGCTCCCTCACAGTCAGTCTCCTCCGTAAATCGGGGGTGCTGAGCCATTGTGGGCTGGTGCCCTGCTCTCACCCCGCCCGCCGGGAAGTGCCGCCGCCCTGCTCCACAGTCCCTGCTCCACTTTAGGCTCTGTGATCTGATTAGGGCACTGCGTGCTGTCCCTTGAGTTCGGATGCCAAATTGTCCAGTCTTGTGGGGCTTCCACGCTCCCTAGGTCTCGGCTTCCAGCCCGCCCTCGATCCAGCTCCACTTTGACCGTAGTCCCCCAACCCCCCTTTGTTTTTGCCAGCCCCGGGCCGCGCTCCGTGTCTCTGTCCCCGAACCACTGCTTCCCCTTTTCTCTCCCGCTCTCCCCCTTTTTCTCTGACCTTTGTGTGTTGTTCCGTGTTGTGTGGTTCTCTTAGTTGAGGTTTCTTCTCAGGGTTTCCCCTGTGGATTCCCCTCTGTTCACAAGGCCCTTCCCAGGCAGTTATCGGCGTTCTCCTCTCATGCCGCCATCTTGGATCTCTCGCATATATCTTTTTGAGTTAGTATTTTTATTTTCTTTGGATAAATACCCCAAAATAGAATTGCTGGATTAGATGTTAGTTCTATTTTGAGTTTTTTGAGGAACTACCATACTGTTTTCCATAGTAGCTTCACCAATTTATATTCCTACTATCAATGCACAAGGGTTCCATTTTCTCCATATTCTTGCCAACACATTTCTTGTCTTTTTGATAATAGTCATTTTAACAGGTGTGCATTTTAAATTGCTCTTTCCTGATGATTAATGAACTTTGAGCATCTTTTCATGTACCTGTTGACCATCTGTATTGTCTTCTTTGGAAAAATGTCTATTTAGATCTTATGCCCATTTTTAAAAAAAGATTTATTTTGATTGTTTTTGACAGAGAGAGAGAGAGAGATACAGAGACAGAGAGAAGGGGGGGCAGGGCAGAACAATCTCCATAGTTGCACATCATTGATTTTTCCACATAGTTTCATTCCACAGGTGGGCGCAGGGCTGCACAGGGCAGGAACTGGGCCAGGGTCTCACCCCAGTGAGAACCGAACTGGGGGCACTCCCCAGTTCAGCATATGGGTCCACACGGGCCGGGGCTGGGATTTGATCCTCAGTCCCCAGGGCTGCAAAGTGAGCGCTTAACCCACTGAGCCACCCAGCTTCCCCTGCCTATTTTTAATAAGACTTTTTTTTTGCTATTGAGTTGTATGTGTTCTTTATGTATTTTAGGTATTAGCCCCTTATCAGATATATGATTTTCAAATATTTTCTTCCATTTCATAGGTTGCCTTTTATTTTATTTACTATCTATTTATTTGTCTATACCTTTATTTATTTATTATTGTTAAATTTAATGGGGTGACATGAGGTTACCTTTTCACCTTGATTTCCTTTGCTGTGCAGAAGCTTTTTAGTATGATGTAGTCCCACTTGTTTACTTTTGCTTTTGGTATCTGATTTAAAAAAATTATGCTAAGATCTATTTGAAGAAGCTTACTGCCTATGTTTTCTTCTAGGAATTTGATGGTTCCAGTTCTTATGTTGAAGTCTTTAATCCCTTTTGAGTTGAGTTTTGTGTGTGGTGTAAGATAGCAGTCCAGTTTTATTTTTGCATGTGGCTGTCCATTTTTCCTAACATCATGTATTGAAGAGACTTTCCTTTCCCTATTGTATATTCTTGGCCTTTTGCCATAAGTTAGTTGACCATATATGCATCAGTTTATTTCTGGGCTTTCTCTATTCTGTTCCATTGATCTATGTGTTTCATTATACCAATACCATATTATTTTAATTATGATTGGTTTGTAATATTGTATAAAACTAGGGGGTGTGATGTCTCCATCTTGTTTTTCTTTTTAAAGATTTATTTTATTATTTGAGAGAAGGTGACAGAAAGAGAGAGAGAGAGAGAGAGAGAGAGAGAGAGAGAGAGAGAGAGAGAGAGAGAGAAAGGCGGGGGGAACCCAGAGAAGTCTCTGTAGTTGCACATCATTAATTGTGACATATTTCATTCCACACAGGTATACGTGGGGCTGTGCAGGAACAGAACCAGGGGCTTCCTGCATGGGAGGTGAGCACCTTTGCCATGCCATCCGGTAGTTACCAGTTACATTGCAGTTTAGACTATGGGCTTACTTGGCCAGGTCGGGAATTGAACCTTGCACCTCACGATGGTGAGGCAAGCCCTTAACCACGGAACTATCCTGGCATCCCATTGTTTTTCTTTAATCAAGATTGCTTTGGCTATTTTTTTTTTTTTTTGTGGTTCCATACAAATTTTAGGCTTACTTATTCTTTTTCTTTGAAAATATGACATTGGAATTTTGATAGGGATAGCATTTAATTTGTGGATTGCTCTGTGTAATATGGGCATTTTAATAATATTGATTCTTTCAATCCATGAGCACAGAGTATCTTTCCATTAATTTGTTTCTTCAATTTCTTTCATTAATGTCTTATAGTTTTCAATATATAGGTCTTTGACCTCCTTGGTTAAATTTATTCCTAGGTATTTTATTCTCTTTGATACAATTGTCAATGTGGTTGTTCTCTTTATTTCTCTTCTGATAGTTCATATAGAAATGAAAATATTTTTGTGTATTGCTTTTGTATTCTGCAACTTTTCTGAATTTATTTATTAGTTCTAACAGTTTATGGAATCTTTAGCATTTTCTATATGTAATATCATGTAATCTGTAAATAGTGACAGTTTTACTTCTTTTCTAATTTAGATGCTTTTATTATTTTTTAAAATTTTAATTTTAGATGTCTTTTATTTTTTTCTCTTGACTAATTTTCTCTGACTAGGGCTTTCAATACCATCTTAAATAGTAGTGGTGATAGTGGGCATTCATATTGTGTTTCTGATCTTAGAGAAAAGGCTTCTAGCTTTTTACCATTGAGTATAACGTTAATTGTGTGCTTGTCATTTGTCATATATGGCCCTTATATTGAGGTACACTTTTTTTTATTGTTAAATTTAATGGGGTGACATTGGTTGGTAACAATTAGATAGTTTCCAGATGGAGGTACACTTTTTATACCTACTTTGTTGAGAGTTTTTATCATAAATACATGTTGAATTTTGTCAAATGTTTCTTTGAGTCTATTGAGGTTATCACATGTTTTTTTGTTGTATAAGTTTCAGGTGTGCTATATGATTTTTACCTTTTTTTTGTTAAAGATATATTATACTGACTGATTTGTGGATGTTGAACCATCCTTGAATCCTTGGAATAAATCCCACTTGATCATGGTGAACGATCCTTTTATTATATTGTTGAACTCAGAAAGGGTTTGGCAGAAGCTTATTTTTTTTATAAGCTGGTAATCTATACCAAATATTTTATTACAAAACCATAAGCATGTAATTCTGTAATATAACATATTACACTCAAGCTTTAAAAAAGGTGTTACTTCTGCTGGACCCCGTATTTTGTTGAGGATTTTTTCATCTTATGTTCTTCAGGGATATTGGCCTATAATTTAATTTTCTTGTGACATTTTTGTTTGGTTTTGGTATCAGGGTAATAATGCTGGCTTCATAAAATGAGTTTGGAAGAGTTCTCTCCTCTTCTATTTTTTGGAATAATTTGAGAAGGATTGGTATTAAGTATGAATTCTACTAAACAGTCAAACAAAAATTACCTTGATACCCAAACTAGTAATCAGTCTGCTCAGATTTCCTATTTCATCTTGATTCAGTCTTAGTGGGTTGTATGTGTGAAGAGATTTATCTATTTCTTCTAGGTTGTCCAATTTGTTAGCTTATAATTTTTTCTTGATTCTGAAAGTGGCTCCAGATGAGAAGTCCTAAATTTGTGTAATGGGTATTAATGGGCTCCATGACACTCAGGTGTAATACAAAAAAGGGCAATTATTTTTATATTTAAAAAATCAAATTAGATATGGCTTATTACATTTACTTCTTTAGTGCCTATGGTATCTCCAGGCCCTTGGAAAGTACTGTTACTGTGCTCCTTGTTTTTTTGGGAAGGGCAGCGTGTGCTGTGATCTCAGTACGTGCGTCTCCTCTTCTCCCTGCCAGGCGTGCTTAAGATGACTTGTATCAGCATTAGGGAACGATGTCAGGACAGCCTAGTTCATCAGGATAAAACTTAGATGCTCAGTCCAGTGACAATTCCTTAGAGTGTTATTGTTTCTCTTCAAGCTCATAGTTGGTTAAGGGTGACACTCCGACTGGGGTCAAGGTGTCCAACTGTGTGGGCATACCCCAATATATACAAAGTATTAATAAGAAATACCCTACATTAATGTAGCACTTCTGGGAAGGAAGCCAGATGATTTAATTTATTATTAAAAAGAAAAAAACAACTATATTGAGGTATAATTGACATGTAAAAATGTTACCTCTTTAATGTATACAGCTTAATGAGTTTGGGGATAAGTATACGCTTGTGAAAACATAACCGCCCCCATTAACATAACCACCTCCCAATATTTCTTTCTACTCTCTTATTATTATTAGCTTTTTTTTTTTTTTTTTGGCGGGGGGGAAGAATGCTTAATATCAGATCTATCCTCTTAGTAAATTTTAAGCATATAATAGAGAATTGTTAGCAATAGGCACTATGTCTTCAGAATTTATCTGGCATAAGTGAAACATTGTATCCTTTGACCATCACCTCCCCAATATCTCCATATCCCAACTCCTAGTAATCACCATCCTCCTCCCTGCTTTAATGAATTTGACTATTTCAGGTTACACATATAAGTGATATCATACAGTATTTGTCTTTCAGTGTTTGGAAACCAATTAATTTAAATCCTGTGTATTAAAGAAAAGCAAAATGACCCTAAGGTAGGTTTCTTAGCTTAGAATTAATTCATATGTCCTCTAAGGGTCTGACTGGGATTTGATAGGTTTGTGAATCTGCTGAAATGGAATGAAAAAAACCTGAGCAAATTTTGGGTGGAGGGTTTGGGATATGTATCAGTTTCTAAAGTTGATTTTTGGCTTTAAATAGGTTAAAAACCACTACTGATATTAGATTTATCATGATGAGAAATGTACATTATAGGGTGGGATCTTCAGACTATGCTTTTACAAACATTTGTAGTCACTAAACATGTGCTAAACTATAGAAAACTGATACCTTAGGTCTACAGCCTTCTTTGACTCTTGTTCCCTTGGTGTCAGGTTACCCAAAATAAGCACCCACTGGAGCCAGATGAATGCAGGGGATACATGGAGCCAGTTGGAAGGCAGGCATTTCTTAGTTTTGACCTGTTCCAGCTCCCAGCCAAGCCCGACAACTGGGGTGAAGCCAAAGGGCTGGGTTTTATGTTGGAGCTGGCGAGGTAGTAGTCATGGGCATGTGATGATATTGCATTCATTTCCATGTTTGTGCAGGTGGATCCTTAGTCCAGTGATCTGGAAAATGGAAGCAGTGACTGATTTCTTCATTCCTATAAAATAATAGACTCAGGGATTTCTTTGAGGAAATGGAGCCACATGGTGCTACATAAATTTCATTACTGTTATTATCAACACTCCAATTTTAATTTGATTTAAAAATTTTATTGGTCCTAATTGTAGCAGTTATGAATGTTGATGTTATTTTCTGCCATTTCTAATTTCTACAAAGAATACAGATCTTTCTTCTTAATAATTGAAAATGATTCCTGCTTAATGGATTCATACATTCATATGGAATTTCAATATTTGGTTTTGACATTAAGGGTTAGTGCCTATTATCAGCTCCTTTAAAAATTACATTGTTTTTTAAACCAGTAATGTTTGATCTGTATGATCTAATAGTCTGATGTTGTTTATTATGGAGAAAAATTAGTCAATTTGGAATGCAAAACAGTCAAATAAACATTGTTATATGCAAAAGTAAAAATAGTATTTAATGATACCTTTTGCTATTGGCTTTTGCTAAAGATTTTTTTTTAATAGAGCAACATCAGATGAGGACCGCTATAGATAAAGGGTAGGAGTGTATGTTTGACTTTGTAACAGGCATACCTCTAGGTCCTAAAGAGTTAAAACATATTTGGACTACCTTTATTAAGCAGGCTGCTATATTAGGAAGACTTGTATAAATACTCAGGAAAGGCTTTGTGAGAGAATGACCTGATGTACTCTATTTGTGTCATGGTCACCGTATACATAAGCTAATTTTAAGTATTGAAACTCTAATTATAAAAGACCACTTCCCTGAAGGGTGGGCCAGGTGGGGAAGAGTGAAGAGAACTGGAGGAATGAGTCACAGGGCTAGATGACTGAGTGGGTGGAGGTGAAACTGGCCAGCACGTGTAGCGTCATTCCTTGGGTTGCCCCTGTATCCTGGGAGAGAAACTCAGAACTGGGTTTGTCCCTCTGATTGTTATTTGGAAAATAGTACTTGGATGGAGTACTTCCATAGATATGTCAGCTAAGAGGATGATATATGAGTGCTGTCTGGAAAAAATTCAGCCATAAATGACTATTTTTTCTTAAAAAAAAAATTATTTTTATTGTTTTTGATACACACACACACACACACACACACACACACACACACAGAAGGGGGAGGGCCCAGAGCAGTCTCCATAGTTGCACATCACTAGTTTTCTACATAGTTTCATTCCACAGGTGGGTATGGGGCTATGCAGGGCAGGAACTGACACAGGGCAAGACCCAGTAAGGGGACTCCTGCATGGGAGGCATGCCTGGGGTGAGAGCCAAACCAGGGGCCTCCCACATAGGAAGTTTGTCCCAGTGAAAACCAAATGGGGGACACACCCCAGTTCAGCATATGGGTCCGTACGGGGCCGGGATTCCATCCTTGGACCCTGGGGCTGCAAAGTGAGTGCTCAGCCCACTGAGCCATCCCAACATTCCCAGTGCTTCTATCCTTCATAGTATATGGCTGGATACTTTCCAGACAGTCCTCTTATGTCTTTTCCCTCTTAAGTAAGGTGACGTGATGTGACTTGCTTTGGCCAATTAAATGTGAGCCAAAGTGACACATGTCACTTTGGGGCAGACACTTTAAAAGAAGTTCCTGCTTTATAATGCTCTTTTCTCTCTTTGTGATAGATATCCTTATCCCCAGCAACAAATTATGTTTCAGATGAAGGCTGCTCTACCAATCTTGAGCCCAGATTAAAGACTGTTTGGAGCAGAGCTGCAGCTGACCCATGAGGGGCACATAAATGTGAACAAGAAATTAACTTATGATTTTGTCAGTCACTGAGATTTAGGTATTATTTGTTACCACAGCAGAACTAAGCCTATCCTGATTGATACAGAGATGGGGCAAGATACATGGATAGAGATCTTGGCTGAATAACATGTCCATTAAGGGATATGTTGACTCAATAATGGTTACAGCTCATGGGTGATCCTAAGCCTTAAGCTTCCAGTATGCTGTTCATTTGTCTTTATGCAATAGCCATTTTCTTTTTATATTTTGAGTTAAGGCACTTTTTTTTTTCCTATTTAGTTTATGCTTTTAGACAAATTATATAGTGCCAGGATCATTTTGTGAGAATACTCTCTGATTGGGTTTGGGTTGTCAGAACAGAGCATGGAAACAATTCATTGGAGACATAAGATTTTTCTCTTGAATTGTTAGAAATTAAGGAGTGCGCTTGCATTTTCCAGATGACTTTCTTTCCTGGTTTATTCCATTGAGTTGTCATTGATTTGAGATTGCCCTTCTAACCCCAAAACCAAAAAATAGATACAATTTTGGTAGCTATTTTAATAAAGAGTTGAGCACTGAAGGCAAATTAATGGTTGATTTGATCATTTTTTCTTTTCCCTAATCAGTAATAAATGATACTGTTTCCACAGAGCAGTAAACAATGGCACTATCACATCTGATGAACAAAATTTATCATATTCCAGAATCTCTAATTGGGATGTGTGTATCCCAGATGTAATTGGCCCTCTTCTGAAGATGGAGATTTTAATAGTCAGAAGAAACTCAGAGCAGCATGGAAAAAAAATTCAGTGAATCACTCACAGTAATTATTATTATTATTTTCTTTTTTGCAACTTTGAGCAGTTTATATTATTGTTACTTGACCTATTTATATGTGTAAATGAAGGCTTGGAAAGGGAGTGTAGTTATTGGCAGGGGAGGAGAACAGTATATTAAAATAGGTGTCATGAGCCAGAGGGTTTATAATGGCTTGACTGAGGCCACTGTTCACCTGCATGGGTTTCTGTTTCCTCTTTTTTTTTGTTTCTTCTAGTACAAAAATAGCCTTTGTTGCTCTTTCTTGGCCAAAAGTATGAATCTTGAAAAACAGGGAAGCCACAACCCATGTGCCGTTCATGGACCCTAAGGTGGTGGTGGTGAGAAGGTGATGGGGTAAGCAGGGTTGATGTGTAACCTCGTCAGGACTCAAAACTCAGTAGATTGTTTGCTTCTATTGACACACTTCTTCCTATCTCAAGGGAAAAAAGTGTCAGGGTGGAAGATGCATTAGGTGTTATCTTTGTTCTTTCTTGACATTTTTGGACTGTTTTTGGAAGGAAAACAGGAAAGCTTTCATACATTTCTAGAGGATAGGCTTATGCATATGCAACTTCATAAACCATGTAGTTTTGACGTGTGTTATTATTTAACCATTCTGCACTCAGCACCTAGAACAGAGTTAACATTTTTCCCGCAATGAGGGAAGAATCTTATCTGTAGAAGCTTTTCTATGCAATGAGCCAGTAAACTGCATAGTAGAGTGGAATGTCTTAAAGTAAATTGTTATAAAGTGAATCATATTTCCTCCTAGGAGCTTGGGAGGACCGTAAAGATTAAATATTAAAATTAAAGATTATTATTCTGACTGAAGAGTTGATGGGAAATAAATCACAGATATATAAATATATTATAGAGGAGAGATACAAGTGCAAACCTCAGTAATAATTCAAATTGTAAATTAATGAAGTAATAAAATGCATATAACCCCCCCCAAAAAAAAGACCAGTGTAGTGCAAGGTATACATAGGACACAAGAAAACTCATGCATCATGAATTTGACTCAAAATTAATAATAGCTATAACAAACATTGATTAAACATGAAATCACCCACAATTTTACTTGCCTCCTTTGGAGTGATGCAGTAGGTTTTTAAAAGATTTATTTTTTATTGTTTTCAACAGAGAGAGAGAGAGATATACAGAGACAGAGACAGAGAGAAGGGGGAGGGCCCAGAACAGTCTCCATAGTTGCACATCATTGGTTTTTCCACATAGTTTCATTCCACAGGTGGGCGCAGGGCTGCACAGGGCAGGAACTGGGCTGGGGTCTCACCCCGGTGAGAACCGAACTGGGGGGCACTCCCCAGTTCAGCATATGGGTCCACACGGGCCAGGGCCGGGATTCAATCCTTGGTCCCCTGGGCTGCAAAGCGCACGCTTAATCCACTGAGCCATCTCAGCTTCCCCATGGAGTGATGCAGTAGATTTTTAAAAGAGGCAATCTTATGAAGTTTCAACCAATGATTTCTTTTTCAGTTCCAGTAAATTTCAATATATAAAACAGGCACTACTAACCTTTATTACTGATCTTCAAATAGCAGGTGTTTCATAAATGAGTGCCATTGTTGATTATGGGGATTCTTTCACCAAAAATTATTTTCTAAAAGAGCATGATCATTCCATTCACAAATGAATAACAATATAAAGCACCAAGGGATAATCTTAAGAAATATTCAGGTCCAATATGAAGAAAACTAAAACTTTACTAAGAAAAATAAGAGATTTTATTTCTTTGGTGGGAGGTGGTGTTAAATGTCTTAAATATATGAATTATGTTAATGTTTTCTTTTTTTCAAAATAAGTTTAATAGAATTCTGTTATTCAGATAAGATATTTTGGGAACTTTAAAATAATTCCAAAATTGTCATGGGAGAAAAAAATTGAGAATGGCCAACAATTCTTTTGACAAAGTATGAGGGAACACTTTGTACTATCATGTATTAAAATGTATTACACCTCTTCACACCCACTCGGGTGGCTGTGATCAAAAAGAAATCAGCAACTGTTGGTGAGAGTGTGGAGGAGTTAGAACCCCTGTGTTATTGGAGGGAATGTCAAATGGTATATAGCTGCTGTGGCAAGCACTATGGCAGTTACTCAAAAATTAAGCATAGAATTACTATTTGATCCAGCAAATTTTCTTCTGGGTATGTATACAAAAGAATTCGAAGCAGGGACTTAAACAGATATTTGTACCCCAGTGTTTATAGCAGCATTATTTACAATAGCCAAAAGATGAAGGCAACCCAAATATCCATCAACAGATGAATAAACAAAATGTGGCATATACATCTGATGGAATATTATTCAGCCTTAAAAAGGAGTAAAATTCTGATACATGCTACAACATGGATGTACCTTGAAGACCTTATGCTAAGTGAAATAAGCCAGACATAAAAAGACAGATATTGTGTGATTCCACTTACATGAAGTATCTGGACTAGTCAAACACATGGAGGCAGAAAGTAGAACAGTGGCTGCCAGGGCCTGGAAGGGGAGATAGTGGAGAGTTGGGGTACAGAGTTTCTGTTTGGGAAGATGAGAAAGTTCTGGAGAGAGATGGTGGTCATGGTTGTTTAACAATGTGCATGTATTTAATGCCACTGAACTGTATAATTAAAAATGCTTAAAATGGTGACTTTTATGATGTTATGCGTATTTTACCACAATAAAAAACCCACAAAATTGTACTGGAAATTTATACTAGGTAAAGTAGCAGAGTAACTAAGATTGGTACTCACTCAGTTCAACGTAACTACATAGTCAAGAAAGAAACTCCACTGTGCTAATAAACTTAATACCTGATAGAAGTAGCCATCGTAAATACGTTGAGAAAAGAAGAATTATTTATTTATTTATTTATTTATTTATTTATTTATTTTAAATTTTTTAAATTTGATGTATTTAAAATTTTTTTTTTATTTTTGATGTATTTGTATTCAATAAAGGTTACAAAATTTCAAGGTGGGAAAAGATATTACTATTTTTCTACAAAGACAAACGTGCAAATAGCTGTATTTCACACTGTAACATGAAAACAACACAAAATAACAAATGGAATTAGAATTTTTGTTGGGCATATACAACTTCTGAAAAATTACTATGAAAACAGCAGAAATGGTTCTGCTCCTGAAACTGGGCTCTAACCCTGAAAACCAACCCTAATAATTCTTCTAGAGTTGTTTTTTTGTTTGTTTGTTTTTTTTTAAGTATCTTTCAGGACACACCAGCAGGCTTTCTCCTCCCTCATTACACCAAGCTGAATCAAGCTGGTCCAAGGGGCTAGAGCAGGTGCCATTAAGAGCCAAATGATCCCTAACTACCCTTGAGAGCACAGCACAACCAAGATTCACAAAATTGAGTAACAGAGGTGGTGCTGGCACCAGCGGAGCCCTTTAAAATGCAAGAGTCCATCAATAAGGTACAGTGATTGTCTAGGCCGAGTATTGACACAAACAAGACTGACCAAAGAAACTGCCTCATTGGAATTTCTTTGTTCCCTCTTCCCCTTTTCACATTCCTCACTTTCCTTAGATGGGTTTAGTTCCTAGACTGTCAGATCAGAATTGCAGAATTAGAATGAAAAACTTTAGGGGAAGCTGGGATGGCTCAGTGGGTTAAGCACTCACTTTGCAATCCTGAGGACCAAGGATCGAGTCCTGGCCCCGGCCCGTGTGGACCCACATGCTGAACTGGGGAGTGCCCCCAGTTCGGTTCTCACCGGGGTGAGACCCCAGCCCAGTTCCTGCCCTGTGCAGCCCTGTGCCCACCTGTGGAATGAAACTATGTGGAAAAACCAATGATGTGCAACTATGGAGACTGTTCTGGGCCCTCCCCCTTCTTTCTGTCTCTGTCTCTGTATCTCTCTCTCTCTGTCAAAAACAATAAAAATAAATCTTAAAAACAAAATTAATAACTATATGCAGTCTTTCCTTACCCTTAGTCTTTAAACTTGCTTCAGGTCATTGTGTGGGGAAACTGACATGAGCTTTGTCTCTGGTTTCCTTGTCTGGCTGACAAGTAAATATCCTTTTTCTCTAGAAAGAAACTTATGCTTCAGACTCAGGCTTCTATGTGCAACAAGGCAAGGAACCCACTGACTGCTCAGAAGAATTATTTAATAAATACTGAGATAATTATTGAACTATTTTGGCATATCTTGAACATACTAAGGTCTTATTATGATCTAATGTACCAGGTGCATCAAGCTATTCAATTAAAAACTGAAACCATGAGAATACTTATTTAATCTCAGGATGGGGAAAGGCTTTCTAAAAATAAAAACAATAGCGTTACAAAGAAAATTTTGATAGGTATAATGCATGAAAGTACTTCTGCGTATGAAAACCATCATAAAAAATTAAAAGGCAAGTGATAACTAGAAAAAATATTCATAGAAAAAAGGTTTACTAACACTGTCCTATCCATAGTTTATGCAAATATAAATAATTTAAAGAAGGAAAAGATAAGGATTGATACTAATGTTCAACTTTGATAGAAGTCTAAGACTTGCAATCTGTTTTGCCTATGAACACAGCTATTATTAAGATAATTTTCAGTGCTGTAGTTTTGGGGTTGGGTGGGCACTCCCATTCACAGCTGATGAAGCAATGCATTTGGACAGCCTTTCAGGAAAGCTGTAGTAGGACTTTGTTGGTTGTGACAGAAACTACTCTTAAACTAGTTTAAACCAAAAAAAGGATTTTTTTTTTCTCCGTATAAAACCGAGTAGTTCAAGGAATTGAAGTGACTTTATGGAGAGTTGAATCCAGGAGTTCAAACGATTCATTCTCTCTACCTGTCTCTGTCTCTCTCAGGGCTTTTGAATGGCTATATTCTTAGGTGGGCTCCTTCTACATCAGGGGTATCCAACCTTTAGGCTTCCCTGGGCCACATTGGAACAAGAGCTGTCTTGGGCCACGCCTAAAAGACACTAGCACTAATGACAGCTGATGAGCTAAAATAAAAAAGTTCACAAAAAAAATCTCACGATGTTTTAAGAAAGTTTATGAATGTGTGTTGGGTCACATTCAAAGCTGTCCCGGGCCTCACGTGGCCTGTGGGTCGTGGGTTGGACAAGTTCACTCTACATGGTGAAGAGAGAGCTGCCTGCAGACCCAAGTTTACATTAATTATCACTACTGCTTGCTGTCTCAGAGAAATGGAGAGAATGAGAGCAAGCGTTTTTTTTGTTTTGTTTTGTTTTTTAAATAACAGCTTTATTGAGATATAATTCAAGTATTATCCCAATTCACCCACTTACATCATACAATTAAATGATTTTTAGTATATCCAGAGTTGTGCAAGCATTACCACAGTTACGTTTAGAGCATTTTCATTACCACCAAAAGAAATTTCACACCAATTAACTGTGCTCCTCATGTCCCTCTAACATCTCAGCCATAGGCAATCGCTAAATTACTTTCTGTCTCTATAGAGTTGCCTGTGAGTGAGCATCTTGCAAACTCACCAGCAAAAGTCCCGAGGAAACTCCAGTTAGCCTGGCTTGGGTTACGTGTCCATCCTGAACCGCTTAGTACTGGGTCGGGGGGATGTCATCCTCTTACTGGCCAGGCCAGGTCACCATCTCCGCTCTGGGGCTGGGGAGCTGGACCTGCGCCATCTGAGCCACATGTTCTGGGCAGGGTTACCATGGAAGGGGAAGGGGTTTTGCAAAGGCAGGGGGGCTGGGAAGGCAAACATGTGTCCACATCCAGGGCAAACTGGAAATGTGTACCCCAAGTCTTTAACATATACGTATCTCTGAGCTCAGTAACTCCAATTTGGGGACTTGATCATAAAGAGAGGACCAGAAACAAACTTTCAGTCCTGCTGTGCCTGTGGTGTTGGGGTGGGAGGCAGAGGAGGCGGCAGAGAAGAGCAGTGCCCCTGCTGGTGGGGAAGGGAGTGGCAGCCTTTGGTGAATGAAGGTGGAGCCTCTGGACTTCAGCCTCACCTGCATGATGGCAGCATCCTGCTACAAGGCCAGTGCTCCTCCAGCTAAACTACTGCAGCTTTCTCCCTGAGGAAGCAGTTCTCCCTCTGCACCTGGGGGAGTGGTGTGGCTGCATTTAAATCCTGTCCCAGTCACTTGGGTGGCTTTGGAGACCTGTCCTGTGCATGTCAGGCAACAGGTGAGGGCTGTTGAGCCAGGTGTCAACAGTACAAGTGTCAGCTGAGCAGCATGGCCTTGGCCTTGTCTGTGCCTGTTATCTTTCGTTTTAAGCAGGTGTGAGGGGGCACTGGCATTCTCTTCAGTCAGAAAGAACCGCTACACTGTGTAGATCTCCCAGGAAGATCTACGTCAGATCTACCTTTTAAACGCACGGATCTGTTTTTTGTTAAAGACCGTCAGAACATGAGTACTGGTAGCTTTGTTCAGGAGGTGCCTGCTTTTTTATGAGAGAGAGAGAGAGAGAGAGATAGATAGATAGAGAGAGACTTTAAATGTGAAATTAAGGCTAGTTTAGGGACATTGAAGAAGCCAATATAACGAGTCTGTAAGTGAACAAAACTGTTTCAGAGCATCAGGCAAGCTTGTCTGTGTTGAGTTCATACTATCAGTTTGAATTGGTTTGTTAATTCTTAGAGGTTGGGGCTTCAGTGGGATTCCAGGAATACGGTATCAAAGTTGAAGGCCACTTTGGTACCCTAAGGGCACCTGTTTCAATTCAAGTGGAAAGTTGTGGTAAGCACCCCAAAGCCCAGTGATGACCTCATAGCAGGAGTTTTAGGTGTTCAGCCCTGCTGTGCCTCTCTGCTCCACAGCGGTCTTGCAGGCAGTCAAAGGCTGTGGAACCCCAAGGCTGGGAGCTGCCATTTCTGGGAGTCGGGATCAATCCTGGCTTGGCCACATAATTTGACTTTGTTCTAGACAGGAACTAGTAAAAGCTGTCTTTTACGCCATTCCAGTCAGAATTAGAATATCCCATCCAGGAACATTGAGAAGTCAAATTAAGGCTGGAGTTATAAAAATCAGGGATGGTAAGAGTGAGATGAAGAACACAATTTGGATTGCCATAGAAATTGGTATGGGTGGAGTTGGGGAGCAAGCCTTCCCGTGGAGTCTCCTGATTTTGTGATTAATATTGGAAAAAGAACTAGCTTTTAACCACATTTAAGATCTGGTGGCTGATGGAGTGGAAGATGTTGGAGAGCAGAATGTTTTTGCTCAGCTGTTTGGCAAGTGGTTGGTGTAAGCAGTTTTGGGGCTTGGCCTGTGACCAGTTTCTTTAGCATCACCTCCAAGTTCCTGCCCTGGAGTCAGGCATGCTCTCAGACTGTGGAGGGAAGAGGGACAGGATTTGAATTTAGAAGATTGGAGTTCGTGTTTCAGCTCCACTCTTTGCCAGCACTGTGAAGTGTCTGCAGCTGAAATTTCCCATCAGTGACTGGAAGAATTTTCCAGGTGCTTCCTATAGTACCATCCATTGTTCATATTAACTTTTTAGCATGTTAGGTTAAGTGGTTTTTACAGAAGTAGTCTAAAAAGCCATGAGAGTCAGAGTTAAGTGATTGAACTCCTCTCCTCTGTTCCTCTACTCCAGGGGTCTCCAAACTTTTCAGCCCTTGGGCCGCATTAACTATCAAACAGCAGTTTGGGGGCCAAATACACACTCGAGGTCCAAATAAAAAAGAATCAAAACATAGATGTTGTTTTTAATTATTTATTTAATATTATTTTATTCAGATAAAAAGGTCTCCACGGGCCGGATGAGAGGGCCTCGTGGGCCTGTAGTTTGGAGACCCCTGCCTACTCCAAGGCAATGAAGCTGAACGTACGAGCTGGCTGTTAGAAGAGAAAAATGGCATGGGGGTGGGGAGGTTAAAAACTTTTCTTATTCTCCTATCCCAAATGGGTTAATTTTAATATAAATAATATGACTTCACACTGGATTGTAAAAGGCATGTGATTTTATTTCTGTGATGTATTGTCTTCTGTAGTTTTAAAGGAAAAGAAGTGTTAGTGTGTATCAATCATCCTATTTTGCTTTTGGAACCAGGGTAGTTATATCATTTTTGTTACTAGCAGTGCTAACCTGAATATGATCTGGTTACCCTGAAAATGCAGGAACATCTATGAATGTATTATAAAATAAATTGTGGACCGATTCCCAGGAGGGAAAAAAAATCATGTAATCACTTTGAATCTGTAAAAATGATTATGATGCTAAAGATTATGATGATGTTGATAGTACCTGTCACAAGTCTATTTTGGGTTGGGGGCAGGGTGGGGATGGGTGGGGTTGAGCAGGGGTGGGGAGAGACCATAATCTGTGGGTCTTTTCTAGGGTGGAAAAAAGAAGAGGGCAATGAAAATCAACACTCTGACCAGGTGCTGACTGCAAAGGTTTTTTTTTTTTTTTGCCACGGTAGAGGTCTCAGGTGCTGCTGGGGGTTGGGGACTGTGGGTGGAGTGGGAGTGGTTTACTTCTCTCTCTCCAGGAAGTTAACAGAAACACATGCTCCCCTTTCCCAGTTTCTTACTCCAAGGTCATGATGATACAATATGTAGAGTGTACAGGTGTGATGAGAGTGAGGGTGAAATGGGGGCGGGGTTCACCCTGAGTGTGACTGTCATACTCTGCACACCAGCTAGTACTTCCCTGAGCAGCTCTTTGGGATGTTCCCATGCGGGTATTCTTTTGTTGACTGTGATCAGTCCAGAACCTTTTCTTCCCTCCTTTCTTCCAGAAGTCTCCATCTCTGTCCTCCCTCTCCATATGCCTCAAACACCCTCATTCCTTTATCACTGTAGGAGTTTCAGCTAGTCTTTCCTCAGTCTTTCTTTTGTTAGATAGAGGAAAGTAGAAGCTCCAAGACCTGGGGGTAGGACGGAAGAGGAAGGATAATGGGTGGTCTTGACTTCCAGGTGTAGCTTACATTTTACATTTTCTTTTTCTGCTTTTCTTTTATATTGTCTGCAGATACCTAAAAAAATAAATAAATAAAAAAAAATTAGATTTTACACTGTGAGAGTTAATTTTCTTATTGGATCTACATCACCTGCTAGCTTAGATCTTGATTATGCTAAAGAGAAAAAGAAAAAACAAAAGTATCTTGCTGCCCTTGAGTTACATGAACAAACATACTTTATTTACTTCATTTTCTGGATGCCCACGCCCACCTGATTCTTTCCTGGTTTCTTAGTTGCAGCTGGTAAGTAGGTGTGCCCTCCTGCAGTCATATTAGTAGTAATATTGCTGCTGCTGCTGATGGAACAGAGATGCCAGCTTCTGTCTAAGGGGGATCTGGACATGTCTGGGCTTGTCTGGTGAATCGGTAGGGCAGGACTGCTGGAGACGGTGTATGTGAGGATTCAGGATGTTTTGGGAAAAGGTATTCTTCAGGAAGGAAGGAGGAGCTAAGCACAATAAGTGGGGCTTAATAGCCAATCCTAGATCTCAGAGAGGGTGGTGATTTGTGCCTTTAGTTAAAGGTTCCCTTTGCAGAGAAGCCTTCTTAGATCATCCCGTCTAAATCAGTACTCTCCCACTATCTTGTCTTCTGTTCCTCCACACTTAAAAATGTTTTTTCATGGTGCTTATCATCTAAAATGATCTCTCTCATTGCTTTGCTTTCTTATTTATCATCTTTCTCCTCAATGACTGTAAAGGAAGTTTCATGATATCAGGCAGTTTTTCTTTGTTTGCACTCTAGCCTCTGAGCTCAGAAGAGGGCTCACCACAGAGTAGGTGTGCAATGAGAGAGTGAATACTGTACAGGCCATACCTGTCTCTGATTCTTCCCTGATTCAGCCTCATCTGTGTGTATCCTAGCAGAGAGACATTTATGAAAAAAAATGCAAACTGATTTTATAAAATGAGGTAAAACATTGGGACCCATGCAGCCCCTTAACAGATCCTGGCCCTAATGCTAAAGCCTCGTTGTTGGCGCATCATTTGTTTCTCCTTTTGCTCTTTGGAATGTCCAAGACTTCCAGCTGAAGCCAGAACGAGAACCACCTGAAATGTGCCCCACCGTGGACATGTTCATGTCTCTGAGGGACATCTAGGAATGAAGGTGTTTGGGGCTCTCAGTCCTCTGGTCAGGAGGCACTTAAGTCATGTTTGGGATTCCACACACCCTTTTCTCAATCTAGACTTTGTCCATAAGTCAGAGCATGCCATAGTATATCCCTAGTGTCCTCTCAGAGATCTAATGGGGCAAAAGTACTATGTTGTCAGACATACTACTACATAAAGAGACACTGGGGAGTAGGGAACATGTTAGATGTTAGACGGGAGATGATTTGGACACTAGTTTCATTTGATAGCTTTGAAAGTGCTCAAGGTATTACCTTTTCTAGGCCCCTGTTTTTTCACCTATCAAATGGGGATAATAATACCTGTAGTAAATTTGTGATAGTTGCTTAAAGCCTGTGATTTTGTCCATGGTCTTGTTCCTCATGCTGCTACAGACGATGGCTGCTAGTTAATGAATGACTCAGAGTAGCAACTAATAGAAAACAGTGGTTCCTTCAGCTAGTGTAAATGGACTAGAGTCTTTTATTTAAGCTCAATTAGATCATCTTCCTTTCCAACCCACTACCAAGACAAAGCTGGGGGTGTCCATCTGTCTTCCCCAGGGCCCCTCAGTTACCCTTTTATTATTCTTTCTCTCTTCTAAGGGTCTCCTTAATGATTATTCAATTTGGTTTCATGTCAGGGTGAGGGTAGTGTTTTATTTATCTCTTTATCCTTAGAAGATAGCATGGAGCATGACATGAGGGGACAATTATTGCCTACTGAATTCAATTGAATTAATTGTCATTGGCCCTGCACAGCTTGTCCTCAGGGCTGGGTTGCCTTCCTCTTCATCAAAACTTGAACTACTTCCCAACCTCGGATGTCTAACCTTGGGTACCATCTCAATATAGGGAAAGGTCTAGATCCCTCAGTCCTTTGCTTGCATGATTAGACCCTTTGCTTCCCTTCTGACACATTTTATAAAGAATTATATTTAAAGTTGGAAAACATTTAAAGAGTAATCACTCACCCTATTCATGAATATACTACACACATCCCTTTTTAGAAATTTCACAAGTTTATTGTCTGCAGAGAAAAACTAAGGCTAATCTTCATTTTCCTAATTTGTAAACATTTCTTGGGTCCCTAGTGTTTTGAAGATTTATACCTAAACTCTTATTTCAATATTTTCTTGTGTTTATGACTGTAGGAGTTATTTCTACTTTGAAATCAGTAGCAGCAGTTAAGTGTGTATAGATCAGATACTGTTGTTTGTATTAAGATTGCTTAATATGAACCTGAGCTAGAGTTTATTTGTGTGAAGATTGCATTAGTGTAGTGCTTTCACACCAATGTTCTAAGGGAACAGTTCTGTTATGTAAGCTGAAACATCGGTTCATGGATAAAGTAAAATAATAGTGATATCATTCTACTTTTAAAGAAAGTAAATTAATGAATGGAGTGTTTTCTCTGTTTTTAAAATTTCTTGCATCTGGTTATATTGCTTCGTTGGTAGTGAGGTCTACCTCCTGAGCAAATTATGCCTGAGTAGAAAACAGATATCTTAAAGGTAATCCCTTAAAAATCACATGTGTAATTATTTCTTGGATACAGAAATAAGTATAAATATACATTCTGAATATAAATATACATTCTGTAGCCATATTTTACTGCTAGTGAAATTATTTATAATTGTGTGGTAGAAGTAAGTATTTCATGATATTTTGTCATAACTCTATTACAAGCCCCCCATGAATAATTTGGAGGATCATTGCAATCATAGTTAAGTGCTCAATATGGAGTTTTGTCCAATGATTTTCTAAAAAAATGATTTGAGTGTTTGCTATGTGGCAGACACTGTGCTAGGTCTGGGAATATGTAGTGTAATATGACTAAGAATCTCAACGAACTGACTATATTGATTATGAGAGTTAATCTATGTTTCATGCTATTTATCTTAATGGGGGAAAGATCAAGCTGTTCAAACCAATCAGTTGTCGTGAATGTGTTCACAAATACTCAATAGATGCTTCCAAGGGTGGGATTTGGGAGGACAGCGGTCAACTCTCCCTCCAAGCTCTCTGCCACCTGGCTCAGTGGCCAGCACCCACTGCCCTGCTGAGACTAGAGACTCAGATTTATTGAGAAGATTTACTGTCAATGATATGACCTTGTACAAATGCTGGGTCTTAGCTTCAGTTCCTTCATCTATACTAAGGGATATATCTCAAAGATCTCTTTCAGCTCTTAAGCTCCATGGGATGACTTTACTGTTAAAATGGTTGCTACCATAACTGTGTGAAGCTAGAGGTGAGGTTTCTGTTGCTATTGTGATAGTTTTAGGAACAGGGAACCAGGAATACCTAACTCACCAGTCTTTCCCTCAGCTTTCTGAGGGAGCTGTTTAAGACCAGTAGCTAGATGGGTATCAAAGCCCTGTTGGGTTAATAGCTGGCTAATGAATACTGATCTGCAAGGCATGGCTCTGGTAGAAGCTGGTTGGAAAATCCAGCTAAGGCTTGAAGAGTCTTATACTTTCTCCTTGAATCTAAGACCGCTTCTACCTCCCTGGAGCAGGGCCTGACCTAACCTAGTTTCAGGTGAAGAGGGGGCCCAACAGAAATATAGAAATCTGATCAGGCCCATCTCCTCAGACAGGCCTAGACCTGCAGCACAAAGAGCATTTAGGTCAGGTTCTCTGAAGCAGACCCTGAGGCTAGGACACAGGTGGAAGTGATTTCTTCAGGTAGTGCCTTCAGAGGAAACCTGCAAGGCAGTGGGTAAAGAGAATAGGGAAGGTGAAGCGAAGCAAGGGTATTATTTCAGGAGAATGCCCAGACTCCAGATATCATCAATGTGTGTGTGTGGGGGGG
>PVKE010027286.1:0-21707 GCA_004027555.1 Craseonycteris thonglongyai | reverse complement strand
AACCAGGGGAGGGGAGGGTGCCGAGTGCGCAATTCTATTGGGTCCTGCAGGGTTCAAGCCTTGCGGTTGCACGCCTTAGCTAAGAGCAACAGCCTTCATCCTTGAACATTCTGTTATTCCCTGATAAGACATCCTGTTGCTGAGCTGGCCCAGCTGCGTTGGTCAAGGACACCTTTTTTCTACTGCACCAGTAAATTTTCACTGTCCTACAATAGTGACAACAGTGTCAGCTATGGTATTTTCAGGGGCAGGGATGGCATAATCTACATTTTCTGAAACTTAGACAAACAAGATACTTGAACACAGTGTATTCCAGATGAATACTTACTTGATGGAAAGTTATAGCGATAATAATTCCAAATGTGAGGGCTATGTTTTATTCTTTCAAAGTTTCTTTATATACTTGTACGTTTTCTAATTCTAGCTTCATCAAAGGTGGTTAAGGCAAGAGAAAAGCAAGGTGAGGTGAAGTGCAGTTCAAACCATAGTTCATTGGAAAGCGAGGAGAGCACTTCTGGCCATTTAATACATGTTCTGTCCGCAGCCTCCTTGTTTCACCTATCTACTTGACACCTCCATGTGGATGCTTAACGATATTCTAGAATCAAGTGGCCAAAGCATAACTCTTGATTTCCTAACCTATCCCTGTTTAGTTTTTTTTCTCAGTGACCACCCAGCCAGTTACCCAGGCCAAAAGTCTAACATTCATGCCTCCTTCCATTTTTAGTCTTTCTCCCGTATCAAACCTATCACCAGGTCCCATCAACTCTGTCTCCACATCTAACGAGTTCTGTCTCTGCATCCATCACCCGCCTAAACCAATCCACTGTGATCTGTCTTGCTCTTGGCTGCTGTAATAGCTGCACCACTGATAGATGTCTCAGTTTCCACTCTTGCTTTCCTGTAGTACATTCTCTATTCAGCAGTGAGAGTGTTTTAAAATGTAAGTCACCTACCTATGGACCTCCCCTGGCTTCCCTTTGTGCACTCCTTACTCTGGTTTATAAATTCCCTGGGGGATTCAGACCATGCCTGCCTCTCTTTCTGTACTCATCTCATTCACATCCCCCACCCTCTTTTTCCCTCAAACACAGAATATCTGTTTTTCAAGTTCAGGCCTTTGCAGTAGCTATGCCTCTCTGCCAGGAATGTTCTTTCTTCTCTTAATCCCATGTCTGGCTCCTTGTCATCCGTAGTTGAAATTTCACCTCCTGAAAGGCTGTCATCAGGCTACCTCAGTAAATGTAACCAACCAGTGTCTGTCACATTATCCAATTTTAGTTTATTTTAGTTTTGTTTTGTTTTTTGACAGAGAGAGAAAGAAAGATACAGAGACAGAGAGGGAACTGAGCTGGGGGCACTCCCCAGTTCAGCATATGGGTCCGCATGAGCCGGGGCCAGGATTCGATCCTCGGTCCCCGGCGCTGCAAAGTGAGCACTTAACCCACTGAGCCATCCCAGCTTCCCCATATCCAATTTTAAAACTGATTTTTTTCTTCTTGTCTTTCGCTGTCTCTCTTTCTTTTTTCTTTTCTTTTCTTTTCCTCTCTCTCTCTCTCTCTCTCTCTCTTTTTTTGTTAGTATCTTATGTCTTATACTCTTGACTAGAAAATATGCAGGGGCTTTACTTTTCTTTTTAATTATTTCATCCCTATGGCTGGTCATAGAATACACTCTATAAATATTTTCTGAATGATTGTATAAATGGTTATATTCAAAGAACTTGTGAACCAAGGGAAGTTTTGAAAAGAAATGAGCATCAAACGTGAGGCCTCTGGGCAAGCTTGTTTGGGGACAGGTAGGCCTTGCTGCTGCTTATGCACCGTGGTATTGACCAGCCACCACCCTGGCAGAGCGAACTGGCTCAGGCTGTGCGCATGCCCCAGCAAGCGTGCTGCCTTTGACATTTTGACTAATCTCTTCATCTTCTCCAGGATCAAGTTTTATTACTTCTGTGCAGGTTTTTCATTTTCAGAGATTGAGGAGGGATGATGTGTCATGGGGGTAAATTCTAGGAGGACCTGGGACTGACATACTTATGCCCCTCCCTGTCTACCTTGCACTAGTCTAATACCCTTCCTACCTGCATTTTTAAAGATTGTATCAGAAAACTACAGTGCTGCTTCCTATACTATTGTGGAATTTGATGTAATGCTGTTCTTAGGATCTGCTCGCTTACTATATTCTAATTTCTTTAAATTGGGTATATTTTGACTAGGTAGGTAAGAAGTACAGGGGCTGCAGTGGTAGTGGAACGGAAAATCTTGAAGTATTAGTATCAAATACTGTAGTCTTTTCCTAGACATTCTGTGGATATTATGGGAGTTTACAAAATAGCTTTGAATTATCTACTTGCTTTATAGGGACATTAAAGGGAATGCCCTACATTAAAATGTCTAAACAATTTGAGAGAAAGATAATATAAATTCAAGGGTTTTTTTTTACAATGAAGAACAATAGCAGTAATACCCCCAGGACTTTTTCTGCAGTTGTTTTTTTCCCTAAGCACTTTTCAGTGTATTAAGGAATCTGTAATTTGTATTTTTCTGCTTCTCTTTTACTGTTTCATCTGTAGCTTTTGCCAGTGCATTTTATTTTATTATGTAAAAAATATTCTCATTTTTGTACATGCTGCTGAATATAGTAGAAGAAATTACTGTTTTATGAGTTTAGTATCTCAATTACTTTGCTTTTCATAAATATTTCACATATGTCTCCCATATTAGCTCATCTGTTATTCCCCAAGGTAGTAGTAAAATACGTGTGAGAGCAAATTACTATTATTTTCACATGTGTTTGTGAAGAGTTTTTGCTTTTATTCTAATGAAATTCTCAGTAGACTTTTAATGGTGTAAGTTTAGCCCATTTTCTTTAGTGTGATTAAGCAGATTTCTATAACCATCCTTTCTGTCAGAAATAAGAGGCTGAAGGCTTATTTTTGTCTTTCCTGACTGTGAGTGGGAAGTGGCTATTAGTTACTCTAGGCTTAGGTGGTACTTTTTACTCTTCAAAGTGAAAACTGAATAGCTGAAAAAGACCTAATAAGTTCTACCGTACCTTGATCACAAAAGGGTAATTCATACCCATCAATTCGCATAGTTTTCTTTATAAACTTGGTGAAACATTGGAGATAATGCAACCAATTTCTCTTCTACCAGTGCTGCTTGGGCTAGGCAGGCTTTGGAGAAAATTACCTTATTTTTTTCAGGTGACACCTGGGTCCTCAATCCATGCCAAACATTTTTATTTAAGAGATTCTTATAGATGCAAACTGTGTTAGTCAATTTAGTGGCTGAGACATGGTTCCTGGGAATCAGTATGTTACTTTAACTGTGTAACATATCATACTTGGAAAAGAATAAAACAAACATTTAAACAGAACAGACATTCCAGTTTGTTTCCATCTGTTCCATTTCTTTGATCCCAGTGACCTCAAATAATTTTTCCCAGCATGGCTGCTTATTTAGATATTTTAATGCCATGGTCTTGGAATCCAATTTGCATTAGCTGTTTGTTCTCTTGTCCTCCTGCTTTGTTATTGAGCCTGTTTTCTCATTCATCACCTTAGTTTTACTTGAGTTCCCTTGGTTCCATTCCAGAAAAGTTAATCTGCTAATTAATATACATTGCCTAGGCAGATGAGGACACTACTAGCCACTGGTTTGGTAATCTCGCTATATCAGAGATTTCACAGTAGAAGAGAGAGAATCCGTTAATAAGAAATGTGGGTTAGATACTCAGGTTAATGGTCTTAAACTGTCAACAGTAGATTTAAGAGGAAATAATATTCCTTGTGATGTGGAATAAAGATCTACAGACTCAAGATTTAATTTACAAATATGGAGTTAGAAGTTATGAATGTAAAAGACTTCTTTATGCAGTGATTTGTTTACTATGAGACAAGATTCATGCAAAGATAAAATATGGCACGTACCTTTTACATAACCCATGGTACGACTGAATTACCTTATCAACGGAAATTCTACCTGGTCTATAAGGATAATAAATTTCTCAGTTCATTGTTGTTGTGCCATGCTATCATGCTTTCTTTCCAATTACGTTCTTTTATTCTCTTTTCTCTCCCTCAAGAAGTATAAACGCATGCTGAACACAATAGGTAAATTTGTAAATGAAAGGACTCAATAATTTTTGTACTTTTCTACCTATTTTGCATTCTTCTTACCTCCTCTTAGTTGCCCAACATCTCTGGGTTCTCCCCTTTTCTATGCAAATACATTTTCAGGCAAACATCAGAAATTCATTCAGCCTGGGGCTCAACTACCTAATATGAGCTGTATGTGTTACTATGTCTAGGAATCAAAGACGGAAGCCAAAAGTATAAAAGTCTCATAAAATAATGTCAGGCATTTGTCCTTCTGTCTAATGGAGTTGATCTTGTTATCTTTAGCATCAAATTATATAGCATCTGAACACTTTAATAGCTTTTATTCTACCATCCTGATTTAAGCCAACATCTGGACTATGCAAGAGCTTCCTAAGTGATGTCTCTGCCTGCTCTGTCTTGTCTTCTGTTTCCACAGCTAAATTGATGAAAATTATGCTTTTAAAGTCAGCTCATGCCATACTGCTGATGAAATCTGTTGCATGTTTTCCAGTTATTTCAACAGAAAAGTCCTCACTATAGCTTCCAAACAATATTTCTTTGCCTTTATCCAAAGTCCTGTATGATCTGCTCCCTCTTCATCCTTATCTCTTCCCACTTTCACCCTTATTTATGTCCCTCCAGCCACGTTGGCCTCTTTGTTGTTATTCCAACTTTGGATCTCTGCCTGGAATGTCTTTCCCCCATGTATCGACATGGTTCCCCTCTTTCATTTCCTTCATGTTTCTGCTCAAATGTCACCGTACTAGAGAGGCCTTCCCTGGCCACATTATGAAAACTTGTCTCTCTATTCCCAGATACCTTATTTGTCTATGTCTCCTAATATGTTCTTCACTTATAAATACCTCTAGAATATTAAGTATTAGTGGTTTGTCTGACAGTGCCCCCCCCCACCCCACACACACACCTGATTAGAACACAAACATCATGAGTACACAGTTCTTCTGTTTTGTTCATGGCTATACCTCAGTGCCTACAGGTGAGACAAGGTCCAAAAATGTCTTCAGTGAATGAGTCTATTCATTCAGTTGGTCACATACACTTGTTAAGGGTTCCCCCTTTAAAATATCAAATTACTATAGGTAGAGAAGACATCTTTTATAATTTTCCACAGATAGGCATTTTGTGGTATAGACACACAGATATCTTCATTTTTGGATGTTATCTAAAGACTTTCACTTAAATAAAATAAAAAGGAAGTAGCACAGAAAAATAGCATAGAATGAATTTATGTTAAACCCTTTGCTTGCTTTGTTTTAAGGTATTAATCATCTGAAGTCAATGTGTGGGCAGTATTTGATTATATACATTTTTTCTTTTTAATTAAGTTCTGATCATGGTACTGCGTTCCTAAAGTCATTAATAAATTTGAGATTACATAGAAATGCACGTGACTATGGGTATCTCTCATACAATATTGAACTTCAGTTTGAGAACCCCTTTTGAGCTATAGAGTTTATGTTCTATTCAAATATATGGGCCACAAGGGGGATTATACAATGTAATTTAATTCAAGAAAATGGTACTTGCTTTTAAAGATCTGTTTAAATGAGAGAAATTATATTTTTGACATAAACATTTAGCTGGTTAGCATTAACAATATTCCTCTGTCTTTGTCGTTTTTGAAGAAGCTGTGTGGGTTTTGCCTCGGGAATGGCACACCTTCTCTGTGTGCAGACCGAGTGTAGAGATTTCTGGGGTCTCAGATCGATATGATTTATGCCGTTGAACTCCCTGACATGGGTTTTTAAGAGTAGTGAAATCTGTACCATTGCTGGTGAATATCATGCTGTCACATGTGGCACCGAAGGGAAAGCTTTTGACTTAAAAAAACTCCTTGAATTTACAGACACTAAGATTCTCACTGTCAGAAAAATTTCTGCCATGAATTTTGTAACTGAGCTGAAGCTAAAAATCCAGAGAGGCCGAGGAGCCCCATAAAGTTTTGAGAGTTTTTATCTATGATTTTAGTTATCAAATTCCTTAATGTATCTAGTAGGGAGGGCCTTGGTTTTCTCATCTAGAAACATTGCTTATTAGAATAAATGATCCTTAGCCTCCCTTTCAACTCCAGTCTCTTTGGTCACTGATATTAAAGTAGGTGGGCTACCGGTATATTTGCTTAGGGAAAAATAGCTAAATATTAGAGGTAAAAAGAAAATGATTTAAGGTTGTAAAAGAATGGTTGTATGGCAAATACAATGGAAATGTTAACTAGAAGAATGGAGAGGTATTAAACATCAATTCGCTTACAGGTTCAGGGTTGCCTATTGTAGCTGGAAACTGTCTATTCTCTCATTCCCAATGGGGAAGGGAGTGAAAGGGAATGGAATGAGGTTCTCAGGAAAGTGGTAGATATTCCTTTCCAAAGGGGAAATGGCTTGACATCTCTCTGATTTGGATGCAGAAGGTATATTTGGCCTGGAAACAGATGGCTTAACTTGCTGAATAATCTAGGCTTCTCTCGCATTAGCCCATGAGGATTTATGTTTACAACATACCTATGCCTGCGGCGAAGACCCATCAAGTCAGTCTGTGTTGCCAAATAACTTGCTAATTTGTCTGGCCATGGAGCACATAGTGTCATTATGGGACTCCCTGAATGGTAGAGTGCATGCACATTATGCTGGTTTTCTGGACTTGCCCTGGATAGAAGAAACCTGGGTATTGTGTGCTATTATTTTTCTTTTATAAAGCCATACTTGGACTTGAAAAATGGTTCACCCTCTCCTAATTGGGGCATCTTCAAAAGCTTGACCATTGGTAAGAGCAAAGTTGGGTGCTGATGTGCTTGGTTTCTGCAGTTGTAGCTCTGTGGAAAATTATACTGAGACTCTAAAAGACTGTTCACTTGATCTTTTATACTACTGCTTCCTTTTTATAATATGAAAGTGCTTTATAATAAAGAATAATTATATTAATTGAGCAGTTCACACATTACCACCTAGATAAGTGACTTTCTGCACAAGGTTTTGGCAGAAGAAATCTATCTCCATACGCTTATGGCTCCTTGGGGATCCAAATCTGAGTATTGTTAGTTAGCAGAAGCCTCTTGGCTGATCTTAGTGGTAATGACATACATGCATCTGAATGATCACCATGAGCAAGAGAAGACCACATCCCTGAGGACCCAGTCTGGGTACATACATAATAGCTCTGAAGATGATTGGGCACATTTCATTTCTCACTCCTCTTACACCAGCCTATGGTGATACAAACCCATATGAGTGACAACAATATTTTGACCTGAATGGGTGCAATACAGTTTTATGCTGTGTAACTTCATGTATATACCCCGCTTGTCTTCTTCAAAATTCATGCAGTTCTACTTACATTTGCAGCATACCTTCTTGATTGCCTGTCTTTGGGAACCAGCCCTGGGAAGGCCCTGTGCTTCTAAAGCTGAACAAAATAATGACCTCTTTTCTTTCTCATCCAAATACAAAGATGTATGCTGATTATGTGTGTGGGTATGGGAGCAGCATTAGGAGTTTAGGGCTTTTGGTTCTGAGTTACACTGCTCTTTGAAGGAACAGCCTCATTTTCAGTAAATATTTTCTAAGTGGCTAGGTGTATCTATGCCAGAAATGCCTTCTCTGGAGGGTTTCAAAGGGAGGTGGGGAAATAACTGCATGGGGACATGGCCATTGGCATCACAAAGCAAAGGATGGGAGTTTAGAATCCTTCTCTTTCTCTGAAACCAGTGCCTGCTTCCTCTTTGAGGGTTAGCTACAAGAATCTCCTTGCTCTTCGCTGAGACCACTGGATGAAGTAGACAGAATGGTTTAGGCCAAAATTCTCAAATGTTTTCCTGGGATCACTTCCATTGAACCAGCTGGGATATCTGTTACAAACCAGATTTCATTTGTCCTAGACCACATGAATCAGAATCTCTATGGATGGAGCCTGAGAATCTCCATTTCATATAAGTTATCATTACTATTTTGTACACAAATATTAGGAGCCATTGTCCCATGGATATACTTAATGGAGAAAAATTAATGTTTCCTTTTTATTGTTCTGACTCCCACTGTGTAGTTACTCAGATATAACTAAAATTGTCTTTTTTACACCTAGGTGTATATAAACATTTCTCCAATGAAGAGTTTTCCATAATGTCCTTAATCATGTTCTTTTTTCCATGCCTGCTTCTGAATTTGGTTATGTTTTTCCATCTTTTTGGAGGTACTCTCAGTTTTTAAATTCTAATGCTGATACTCTTTCTGTTATCAACCCCCTTAGGGGTTGACAGAAAGCCCACAAAGCCTCCAAAGACTCCAAAAGTATTTCTTTTACTCTCTTGCCAGAGAATTAGCTGGGAAATAATGTGGCTGCACCTTCCAGCCTAGGTGGCTTCTTGGTATTGCATAGGATTAAGTGTGTCAAGTTGCTGTAATCCCTGATAAGAATGCAGTACTCAATTAATTTAGGATTTGGAGAGTGTGGCATGATAAAAATGGCCACGAATTCTTTGAGAGGTGGGGTCTGTGTTTCTCCCCTTGAATCTGGGCAAGCTCTGTCATGCTTTCTAGGATCCCATGTGGCAAGGTTTCCTGCCAAGTGTCACAGTGAAACTATTGCAGACCCTCCAGATCAGCTCAGTCTCAGCAGATATCACAAAAGAACTCCAGTCAAGGCCTTATAGAACAGATGAACTGCTTAGCTAAGTCATGCCTGAATTCCTGATTCACAAAATCATGAGAGATAAGCCACTAAATTTTGGGGAAGTTTGTTTGTATGAACAGATAACTAAGTGTGCATATGTTGTGAGGGTGGCTGCGTGCGTGGATAACCCTGTTGCTATACTAACTTACTGTCATCCATACACGAGGTTTTTGTTTTTTACCTCTGGAGGAGTTAGTCAGAAAACCAGCAGCAATATCAGTACACAATAACCTAATACATTAAAATGCCTGCATAATACTTACCGGAAGATCATAAATTCTGTACAACCTAAGTAAAGTATATGCTTTACCTAATGAACTCAGAGTAGTTTAAGGATTTTTCTTGACTTATAAAACAACATACTTCCCAGTACTTAGAAGGGAAATGGGTATAAATTGAGCTGAATATATAATGGAGGAAACAGGCACAGAGTTATTAAACCAGTTGCTTAAATTTTCACCACATGTGGGTCAGTAACATGTTCATGCATACAACTAGATCCCATAGACCAGTGGCTTTCACACTTTTTTGATTGTAGTTCATGGTAATAAATGTTTTACCTGGTACACGTATATAAACTCTGGAGCAAACTTCATGAAATACTACCTACCCTTACTATATATAATGCACTCTCAAATCCTTTATTTTATTTTATAAAATGCTGGTCAAACTTACTGTACAAATTTTATGACTCGTTTAATGGGTTACATCCTGCAGTATGAAAAAAAAAAAAAAAAACTGTCCTAGGAATGCTGGGATGGCTCAGTGCGTTGAGAGCTTGTCTTTCAGCCCCAGGGTCCAGAGATCGAGTCCTGGCCCTGGCCTATGCAGACCCATATGTTGAGGTGGGGTGTGCCTCCAGTTCAGTTCTCACTGGGGTGAGCTTCCATGTGGAAGGCCCGTGGCCCAGTTCTTGCCTTGCACAGCCCCACGCCCATCTGTGGAATGAAACTATGTAGAAACCTGACGATGTACAGCTATGGAGGCTGCTCTGGGCCCTCCCCCTCCTCTCTGACTCTCTCTCTCTTTATGTCACAAACAGCAAAAATAAATCTTAAAAAACAAACAAACAAACAAACAAACAAACAAAAAACTGTCCTAGACACTGGTTTGTGAGACCATGGATTCTGTTCACCGCTGTGTACACAGGTGCTTAGAAACTTCTGATAAACAGAAGGTATGCAAGCATTTAATGATGAATGAATGAATGACAATAGTTCCAATTTATTAAAATGGGAAAGCTATTACTCACAAGTGAGAAAACCCAGTCATTCTTGAATCATTGTATAGCTTCGAGTTTAACTTCTATTCTCTATTTTCTCCTCTATAAAATGAAACTTGTGATATTTAGTACTCATGAGATAAAATGAGCCCACAACTATAAAACTATTTTGAAGAAAAGATAGAATTACAAATAAAAGATCAATATGTTTGTTACTTATGCGCTTTGAAATGCCTAGAGATATCACTTAAATACTTCCCATTGTTATTTTAATACCACTTCATTAATTTGGATTAATTAGAGGAAATTTGCCGGAAATAATGAGGTCTAAATTTAGACCTTTGTAAATAAGAAATTTTATTTAAAATTTTATTGAGTAACAAAATAGTCCTAGACTGTAGGGCTAGGTAGATGACTACCTTGAAGATTAATTGAGCAAGTAGCAAATTAGCATACTGAGTGAAAGCTTAAACACGTCCATTTTGGTCAAAGTACATTGTTTTTGTGTAACTAAATATTTCTGAAATTCTAAAGAGAGACTTGATTAAGTAAAGTGCCCTTATAATCCCTTTAGGAATTTATTAATTCCTAGTATATGCATTAGAAAATGCCACCATGTCTAAATTACTGAGATTTGGATGTAAGAGATTTTGAATGTCTGTGGAACACTTCTGGACTTTGCTAAACCATTCCAATAACAATTAAGAGCTCTGAGCTATCAACAAGACTATTTTTGCCAGAAATAAACCTTGCTCCACAGCCTCGGGTAATCTTCCTTTTGTTTTTCCTGTAAAGCCTACCAAGTATCTAGCCTCCTGGGAACTTTCCCAGCTTGCATTCTTGTGAATTAGCATGATACAGTCCAGTAGTTTGGTGTACTGGCTTTGAAATCAGAGAAACTGACTTTAAATTCTGGTTCTGCCACTTTTTTAAAATTTTTATTTCATAATTATTTAATTTATTATATTTCTTAGCACTTGTATTCTTTAGCAAGGTTCTGCCACTTTTAATATGTGTGACCCTGGGTAGGTGTCTTTGTCTCCAAATGTTGTGAGAATTAAATAAAATATATTATGCACACACACACATTTAACTCAATGCCCAGCACAGAAAACGCTCATTAAGTGATAGTTCCTTTAACTGCTGTTATTTTTATTAGTTACTGCCAGCTCTTCCTTGTCTGGATTAGCTAGCTGTGACAGTTGTGACGCTAGAAAAGAGAGTTGTTTATTCAAGAAATAAGCAGGTTTCTCCGCCATCGAAGGAAAATTACTTCATGAGTTTTACAATGCCCCGCAACCCAACCACTGTGACACCTGGAAATCTAGCACAAAAAAAAGACAGTAACGTCCCCGCCCCAGTAGCAGCTCTTGACTCAGGAGTGGTATATGCAGTGCCTCACTGAACACGTGTGATCGGCTGTCAAGTCTTCCCTTTTGTTTGCTGGGGAAGAGCTGCCCTGTTCAATTTCATTCTTTGCTGGAGAAACTAGGGCACTAATGTGATTGCTCACTCTGATGCTGAGCTATTTTGAAGCATCCTTTCTAACTGACTTGAGGCAAAACTGTGAAGTAGTCATTTGTCTCTGTCACTCCAGGCCTCCCCACTCCTCTCCCGGCTCTACTCTCCCCTCATCTTTCTGTCTGAATTTCTCCCACTACATACCACAGTTTAGCTGCAAATGGCTTAAAAGATTTGTTTCTTTTAGGTATATGTGTGCTGTAAAGGACGCTAAAAAATTAAATGACTGATTCTCTAAGGATAGTGTTTCAGATGTTTGTAGGCCAGTCGGAGAGAGAATTTTGGACGGGAGAGTTCCCAAATGCCTTCAGTTCAAACTGTCTTTTCAGCAGGTTCTCAGCTGAAAAAAAAATGTCATTGAAATAAAGGAGGATCTATTCTAGCATTTTCCAAGGTTTGTTCCATAGGATGTTAGTTGGTTTAACGATTATCAAATACTTTTAAGAAACTCTAAATAACAAAGTTAACCAGGCTTCTTTGCTGTAGAGATTCTCAAAACCTCTACCATGCTCGTGTTAAAGGAGGCACTTTAAACTTCCAAGGGAATGTTTAGGATCTATCACTTTTCATCTTATCCAATTATCTTTCTCTTTTAATTTTTCACAAAGCACCTTCAGCATCTTTGTGGCACAGAACATACTTTACAGAGCACCGATCTAGTACAGCCACTCAGGGGTCCACAAACTACAGCCCGCGGGCCACATGCGGCCCGCTGAAAACATTTACCCGACCCACCGTGTGTTTTTGCCTCCACTGCCTGTCCTGCTTAGCAGCGGACTCGTCCTGGGCCCGCAGTGCGCATGTGTGGACATGCTGAGGGACAGTAAACTGGATCCCTGTTTAAAAAGTTTGAGGACGCCTGGTTCAATGAGTAAACAGAGGCAGGAAAGAATGAAGTGACTTGCTCTAGGTCACCTATTGAACTGATTGCAGGATCAGGACTAGGAACCAGCTTCTTTGACTCCACAACACGGTCAGAAATCCTACTTGCAGTTACAGGTTTCATGTTTGTTTTTCCTGCTAGGTTGTACATCCTGCCCAAACAGAAACTTTGACTCTTCCACTCAGCACAGGACCTGACTATTTATTAAAATCAAATTGAGTTGTTCACGAGGAGAACACATGTTGTCTGCCCCTATCTATGTCCATGGCTTCCCCTCACACCCCCGCCTGCTCCCCACAGTGACGTATGGAGGGTTAGTGCTAAGTTTCATACTTACACTGAGAATATGTAGTCCCAGTTCCACTGACACTGAACCTGCTAAGGTGCAGTCTGTGTGTGACCACATTCTTCTGGGGTTGGAACAGGATGATGTGCACCTTAGGTGCAAACAAACAGCCCAGGACCACAAAGCCACTCAGGCTGACAGAGATGCACATGGTTGTCGTCTGCACCTATAAGAAAATAGTATCTAGTTAAGTGTCCAGCTTTGGCCAACTAAAGAGAACATTGATAAAGGACCAAACAGAAAAATCCCAAATCATCCACAGTTCTGTTTTTATTATAGATCAACCAATGTAATAATTATATTGGATCTTCCCAGTTTGAGATGTTCATGGAAACATTGCTTAGGACTTGTGAGTAAAAACTATTTGGGTTCTGGTGCTCCTGAAAACTTCCCAAGGCTTTACATTAATTTTCTTGTTTAATTTGTTATTTTATTTATATTTGTATGAAGATATTTCTTTAGAATCGCTGAATTCAGTATCTTTTTCTTAACTTTTTTCTTTTTTAAAAATTTATTTTATTGTTTTGAGAGAAGGTGTGTGTGAGAGAGAAAAGAGAGTAGGGCCCAGAGCAATCTCCATAGCTGTACATCATTAACTGTGACATAGGTTCATTTCACACAGGTGGTGGGGCCGCGCAGGGCAGGAACCGAACTGGGGGTCTCCTGCATGGGAGGTGAGAACCTTCACTTTGGATCCATTCTGGTGGTTACCAGTTGTGCTGCAGTTCAGCATGTGGGTTTGCATGGGCTGGGGATCAAACACCTGACCTTGCGATTGCAAGGCAAGCCCTCAACCGCTGAGCTACCCCGGCATCCATCATCTCTCTCTCTCTCTCTCTCTTTCTCTAGGAACTCTAGCTGCTATTGGTTTATCCTGTCAATATTTGGGGACACTGTTAGCTTTCTTCTAGGTGTCTACTTTTTAAAATTACTTCATTGGCATCTTTCTGGAATTCTGACATATTAGGTACTCACTGTTCAATCTTTTTGTTCTCTGGGCTTCTATATACCCATCTTGGCAGAAAATTTTCACTTTTTACCTGTTTGCTTCTCCTGAAAATGTACCTCAGAACAATGTTTTATCATCTTTTCATTCTCTTGCTCTCTTTGTGTTCTCTGATTTCATCATTTGTCCTGGCTTCAGCGCCTATAGATTTTCTGGAAAATCCTAAGTTAGATTTTATATATATATATATATATATATATATATATATATATATATGTATTTTTTTTTATCACTTTTAGTACTGAAAAATGGAAATTAATTACTTCTTCTGTAAGTTTCTACTCAGAGTAGCTATGGTAAATCGTAGAGTAATTTTAGATTTTCTTTTCCTTTCTTCCCAGGCAATGCTATTACCAGATAGCATAATTTCTCATATTGTGAAGTGTCTGACTTGCTCCTCTAATCAAGGAAAGCTGAAAACTGAACAATTAAGTGGAGAAGCCACATAATTTTAGAAGGCTTAATTCTGTTTTCAATAAAAAAAATAAAAAAAATTAAAAAATCAGGTCACGCTTGTAGTATAATTCTTCAGACTCTAGTCTTACTCGAAATGCTGAAAGCACAAACCATCCTCAGTATTTTAAAGCTCTGGTCTCCCTGAACTACTCCAACATGCTCCAATGTGGCCCTAAGTTGCAAGCTCCTTTTCCTTCTGTCAGCTTCTCAGAAGAGAGTCTGCTGTCAAATTCCATGATATAAAAGCCTTGATAAATCCTAGCTGTTTTATTGATAGTGAATCCGATTACTGCTATAATTTTTTTTTTACATAAATGTATAATATATGACACTAGAACTATACATTTCCTGCCATAGTTTTGACTGTGAAGCCAATATGAGAGATAGCACATATCACAGGGACAGAGGTTCAAAATGTGCAAATTTATAAGGAAATCTTTTCTAGAAACATTTCCATAACTTCAAAACTCCTCACATACTTGAAGACATTGCAAGGAGAGAAGAGGAGAGGCTTTAGGAGGAGAATCGCTTGGAAAAGCCTGTACTGTCCCTTAGAGGGAGCTGTGACTGTCCCTTCACTGAAGCCCAGAGAAGGCAGCTTCAATGTGACCATTCACAGAAAGGTTGAGGTTTTTCTGGCTTGGGGCCTGATTCCTATCTGGGAAATCTAAAAGGCGAGAAAAAGCTAATTACTTTTGTAGCAGAACACTGAGACTTATTACTGTATTATGATAGTCCTTTCATCTAAGAATTTATCAAAGCAAAGGATGTACTCCTGCAAGTGGTAGGCCTGTACAGGACGGGCCACACTATATAGAGAGCCACATGGACAGTCGTGGGCTTATGTGGAGGAGCCTGTAGTGTGTTGTGTGTGTATGTGTGTGTCTTGATGTCCTGGGACTGAGCATGAAGCCTCAGTAGAGAACTCAGAATAAAAAATTGCCAGCCAACTCACTCAAGGATCTGCAGGAGAAAAGGGCCAGTGGGAAAATTGAAGATCACATGAAAACTACCTTTAATCATCTGCCAGGTATTCTGAGAATGTGTCTTTAACCACTGTAGACTTAGCAATTATAAAGCCATCCAGCCATGTAAGAACTATCCAACTTCTTCCTTATGACTCTTTACGGAGGCTGAGAGGGAAATGTATTAGCAACGAGTGGATTGGGGAGTGTGAGCAGGAGAAAGGGGAAGTCAACCACTGCAGGTTCTCAGCCCACGGCAGGTCAGATCTCAGGAGAAAATGAGATTTAATGGAAAAGCCAAGATATGGTTTCGACAGTTATATAGGATGAGGCGTTTAAATTTACTAATAGAGATTATTTTTCTTTGAAAATGATTGTAAGACAGTACGTTACTTAAGAGCATAAAAATTCATGGGCCTATGAAGGTCATGAGCATTTTCATTCACTGCTCTATCTCCGGTATCAGAATAATGTCTCACATATGGTGACACTCAGTGTTGGAATGTGTCCACTGAAATCTTCCTCTAGTGATTACTCTCACTAAATGCTAAAGGGATAATGGGAAGCAGGACGAAAATTACATTTTGGCCATAGTTTATGCAGCATTTAATCAATATACCTGTTTTAAATTTGACACCTTTTAATTTCTTCAAAGCCCAGGTATCAGCCTCATAATTTCAGTTGTCCAGTTCCTTTAATAAGTCACACTATTAGAAGCCTATTTATAATGTTTTGTTTTCTCTCTTTGCACACTACTCATTCATACTGCTCTGCTTTTATCTTCCTTAAACTCCCAACAACATTTCACCTGGTTAATCACTTCTTTCTTTTTGGCTCTCTGAACACATCCTTCCTCATTGACTGTTCCTTGTCTTAGTTGTCTATGTGACTTTTTTTTTTTACCTGAACTTTAAGTTCTGGAGTGTAACACACCTCACTTTTGGACTCTCTTCTCTTCATTATCTCATTGAGTTCCATGGCTTAAGTATTTTCTATGTTGATGATGTTCAAATATTTCTTACTAAATGCAACCTACATTCTGGGCATCCAGACTTATATATTCAACTGCCATCTTGGCATATTGTTTTGGATATGTAATAGGCATATCAGAATTAGTATGTAAACAAACTTGATTCCTCTCCCTAAGTGGTTCCATTTGAGTAAATGACACCAAATGACACCCAATTGTGCAAGTCAAACACTTGGGAGTCATCTTTGATTTTGCCGTTTCCCTTACACCCACACTTCCAACAGCAAGTTCTTTGGAACATAATTCTTTATGTTCTCTTATGCTTCTACATGTCTTTCAAGCAGAGGCTCTGACTGCCTTTGTTCTGGACTTTTTTTCCCCCAAGGATATTTGTATATCAAAGAGCCATAGAAGATAGAGATAGTGCCAACCTGTGGAGCAAAGCGCCTGCATAGCATCCATTATATAATAGAAGACTCAGGTACCCCAATCTCACAGTTCCTCCTCTATAATGCTACCAATGATCAGCCAGCTTTGCATAGCCTGCAGGAAATGGAGCTTAGGAATGAGAGCTTGTGCAGACACTGGCTATTGCTTTTGCTTTGAGTCATAAAGTCTTTTTGGTTAGAATCAATAAAATTATGGCAGGCTAACATCTTACCTTGTAAGTATTGTAGAACCTCAGATACTAGTCTTTGACGGATTTGGCCATGAGACTGGAAAGAGTTTTTCAAAAAGGGTATGTGAGGGCCTTATGGGCTGATAAATAGGGTTTGAGAGAAGTCCATGGGAATCAGTAGCAAACATGTTGACCAAATTGTATGGCCAACCATGCAATAGGTAGTGCTCCACTTTATTGCCTATTAATGAGGAGGATTTGGAGAGGGGGTCACAAGCTGAGTAACAGGAAGAAGGGTTGGATAGAGCTGCTGGCCCAGTGCTGTATTGTAGCTGACTCTTCCCTGGAGGTGGGAGTATGATGTCTGGATTTCTTCCCCAGTCTGATTCAGGTCTGTCTAATTGTAGCATCTAGTACTAGTATTTGTGCTGGGTGGGGGGCAGAAAGTTGTGCTCTTTTTCACATAAAAGTTGCAGAGACATGTACCCACACTGAACATGAAAAGAGGGACCTTTAGAAAAGGCAGAAGACAGGTGAATTGTTTGAACTTTGGCTGGCTCTCTTGGGATGTGAGGGGGCAGAGTGCATAATGCTTATTAAGGAAGAATAACAACAGCTGGGCTCTCTTAGGGCTCATCCCCTGCTGAGGTCTCTCAGGCCAAATTTAGATCCATTCGAAGATAACAAAGTCTCAGTTCTTGCATTGAAATTGGAAGCTGGCTGCAAAAAAGGAGCTTTGCGTCCTCTGTGAGATTTCTCTGAGACAGAAATATGCTCTGAGAAACTACAGATGAAGCACTGACTAGTATTTGGGCTCTTACTGACTTGGATTGGATTTAAAAGGTTGACAAAAATGCTGGACTAAAGAATGAGAAACCGATGCAGAGAAATCTTGATAAATTTTTGCAATCAGCTGCAGCACTGGAAAACTCTCCTATCTCTGAGGTTAAAACCAAGCAAGACCCCAAGAGATGTTATCATGATGAAGCAGCAAATACCCTGGATTAAGATGGACTCCTTTTAAAAAGTTGCTATTGTGAGAGTCAAGGTAGAGTTAGCAGTGTACAAACATGTGCCCAAGGAGAAAGCTGTCTGGCTCTGGCTTCTGAATCAAGGAGTCCCCTAAATTGAAATGAACAGTAACATTAACGATGATCTTGCCATTTAATTCAGGGTCTTGGGTGCTCAGAAACATTGGACCTTTGCTTGATTGAATCATAAGTAGATGCTGCTTGAAACCGAAAACCTGTGGGCCTTCCTAACGGGCACAGGGGTCCTTTCCTCCTCCATGCTGCCTGATTCCTCCTTAAGCTCTCTAAGGTGCGATTGAACACTCTAAGTTTAGTGCGGTTTGACAATGTAATTAGCTTAAAACAGTTTAAAAGTTTTTCTGTGCTTTGCTCCCCTCCCCCCCGCCCCCCAAGCCCCCCCAATCAGCTTTGAACACTATACTTTCCAGTCTCAAAGGCTCTGTTTACCCCAAGGCCCTATACAGTCCAGTTTCAATGGTTCTGTTTACTTCAAACCCGAGTGTCTGCCTCACTAATTTACATGACAACTAGCCTTTTCTAAGGCCAGAGCTGGAAAAACTCCCTAATGACTGTTGGTAAAAAGATTAACCAACTCCTTCCTCCCTCAGGATCCATTTTCCTCAAAGTGGAACCAATGCTCGCATGTAAAAGCTGCAGTAAAGTCTGTTTATTTCTTTTCTTTTTTTTGGCTCTGCCCCTCATGGGTATAGTCCACTCTCGGCTATGCTTCTTGCCTTAAAATAAATCCTTTCCCTGGTTCCTGTTTGGTCCCCCTGGCATGTTCTTTACTCTCTACCCTGGTTTTATCTGCTTTAAGGAGAAAGATGTTTAAGGATAGGACTAAGGTCTCTCCACCTCCAAGGGTGACTGAAGTCTATACACACCAACCCAGATTGCTGAGAAACCTCAGGGAGGGAAGAACTCAAGTGTTTATGCCCTATTAGTTACAGACAACCGACTCACCACCCTACCCAGATTTTATGCCCAGTCTGTTACAGACAACCAAGTCACCACCCCCTAACCCTACTGTTAGTAGGAAGGCAGGGCTGGGACTGGAAGGAGGCAAGAGAGGCACTTGCCTGAGGTGCCGATTTAAGGGGACACTAAAAACTCATTGATCAAGATGAATGGTATTTATTGCAAAATTTACTAAAAAAATTCATGCTAAAAACCCATGATGAACACAGCACCAACATTTTAAAAGAGGACAGGATCAGTAGCAGTGTTGGGCTGTGACATAGTCCATCTTACAGCAAAAAGAAAAATTAGTATTAATAATGCTGGTCCTGTCCTGATTACTTTTTATGCAGGTGTAACCTAGCCTACTTTGCATTGCCTAGTGGAAACTGGGACTTGGTACACCTATATAAATGCTGACACTGGCTACAGTGATGGCTGTGAGTAATAAAATCCTTTGTGAATCAGGAACCTCTAGTCCTACCAGCATCCTGAAAACTGTGGCCGACTAACTTGTTTGATTGCAAGTTAGGTAAAAACCCTTCACAGCTCTTGGTAGGTTCTCTAGCCCTTAACAGCCTATCATGACTCTGGATCCTGGTGGCTCTTACTGGAATACACTTACCACAGCAGCCTAACTAGTCTTCCCACTCCTTCCTTTGTTTTTTGTCATATAGTCCTGGTGTCTTTAGAAGCTTTATCCCCCACACCCCTCAAATGTGCTTAAAATCTTTCATGGATTTCTTTTTTTCATGTCTAATAAAATATGTCCTTTTTGCTATAGACTACATGATCTAGCTCCCCTGCCTACCTCTCCTATAAAATCACTCTTCTGTTTACTCATTAAACTCTAGACATCTATACCTTTCTTCTCTAAGATATTTTGCCTAGCTATGTTTATGCTGGTTGTTTTTTGTGTCTAGCACATAGAATTCCCAAGCTGGACTCTTTCCCATCCTTCAGTGGAGTATCATGAAATAGGTCCTAGTAGGGGTGACAAACATTTTTAAAAAGAACTTGAGATTCTATGTATTTTTTAATAGTCAATGTGAGAAATTCAGAATTTCTCTGTTATTTGAATCTTGTCAAGATTCTGGAATCACCTCCGAAAGCTCTGTCTACTGTAGGTAAAGTGCTTCACCTGTACTCACCACAATAACAATCCACTATCTTGATTTGCAGAGGAAGATATTTTGTCTCACAGCATTTCTATCACTTGGGAGCTTGCTAAAAATCAAGGATCTTGAGTACATCCCTTCTTACTGAATCAGAATCTTTGATCCCCAGGTGAGTTGTATCCACATTAAATTTTGAGAAAATCTGCAATAACATAGTCCCTCTTTCCTTCTATTATAATACTTACCACTACATGAATTCTCCTGCATTTTTATTTGTTCATTATTTGTTTTCCATATTTATCCTCCCCTTACTACCCACTAGATTGTAAGTCATAAAAAAGAGGGACTTTTCTGTTCATTGCTGTCTCTCCAAGGCTCATAATAAGTAATCCAATATGTGATTGGATGAGTCACTTTATAGTTATGTAAATGTCAAACCACTATGCTGTACACCTGAAACTAATATAATATTGAATGTCAACTTGGAATTGAAAAATAAAATAAAATTTAAAAGTAAGTGCTCAAATATATTTGGAAGACACGAATAAACAAAATACTCATTAATTACTATTAATTATTTCCTTTATGAATAACTTTCCATTGAAACATTGCCTAGCTTCTATTTCTACCATTTAAGCTATGTATTGGACCCCTGATAACTCAGCGTTTGATTCTTGCACTATCTGGGATAGTTTTGTTGTAATACAGAAGACGAATGCCCTGCATATTTCTTAAATATCCTCTGATTTTCAGATTCTCATCCAAGTTCTTGCTTGCGTTGTCTTGGATACTGCAATAGCTTCAGTTGGTTCTGGTTGTATTAGCCTCTATACTCTTTCAAATCCAACCTTCATAATAAGGGTAGATAACTTTGTGGTGGAATATGAAGGCATGTGTGCATTTGAATCTGAAAAACTTGTCCTATTATTTCCTAACTGTGCCACCTGAAAAGTTAATTATCCTCCAAATGTTTACTAATCTTCCCAGTGGATAATAAAATTTGCTTCCCAGGGTGCTAATGAGGGTCAGTGAGCTCATGTATGCAATGCAGAATAAGGTCTCAGAGTTGATCAGGAAAGGTTAGTTCCTTTCTTTCCCTGTACCTTTCATCACGTCAACTTTTTGCTTGTGCAAACAACCAAACAAAAGAAAGCAAGAAAAATTAAAAAATTGCAAGACTCCAAAGCCCTTAAATACTATTTAAATGAATTCCTCTGCCAGGTAAAATCGTACCAAGTTGCCAATTTCCATTAGTTTCTCATTAGGCCCCCCTAACCCACTTCCACTTGAATAATACCAATATCACTGCTGTCTGCCTCAAAAGAATATTCACTATATGCTCTATATTCTCTAACTATTAGAATTGCACTTTCTCACCAAGGTACATGGGAAAATCCCTCCTCTCCAATGAGTATTTCTGGAAAGACCAAGCTCTTACTGATTCAACTGTTCTTTGAAACCTGTAGGCATTTAAGTTTGTATTATCAATTTAATTATAAACTCTTCTGTGTTAATCTTGAATTCTTTCATGTTTGTTATTATTTTTCCCAGCTGGGACATGCAATTTTTGAAGACTGGAATCATGCTTTATATTTATTTCTAACTCACAACGGGTGGTGAAGTACTGAGTCATAAACCCTGTTAACTGTTTGATGCCCAAATTCCTTCTAGCTGTCTTTAAATTACTGGGTACGTTTCCAATGCTGTTGATTCTATCTGAGTCACAGTTTCCCTCTGGGAAATTTTAAATTTCAGTCTTGTTCTGGAATTTCTAGAACAAGGTCCCAAGTTCTAGTGCTTATAGGGTCCATGCAGATTCGTAAGT
>PVKE010027285.1:0-21694 GCA_004027555.1 Craseonycteris thonglongyai | reverse complement strand
CCCCCAGTTCAGTTCTCTCTCTGTCTCTGTATCTCTCTCTCTCTGTCAAAAACAATAAAATAAAATAAAAAATAGGGGGCTAGCCAGATTTGCCCATGGGTCATAGTAGAGCAGAAGGGTAGGGACAGTGCTGATGGAGAGGAGGTGGCAGAGCTGAAAAGCATTTGGGAGGCGAGATTATCAGGCGCTGATGACTGCTAAGGGCGCCGTCACCCTACTCTGGTCTTAATTACGCTGGCATGCCAATGGAAGCCTGCACTGCGTCTGTGCCAGCTGCTGAAGGCCTCCTCGAGGCTGGCGTTCTTCATCTGCGCTTCTCCTCTTCTTGGCTTCCCTGGATTGTCACCCTGGCTGTTTGTCTTTCTCTAGGTGTCTCCAGTTTTCTGTCTAGCTCCGAGCGTCTCCATCCTGGCTGTGCATTAGAGTTACCCAGGGAGTTTATTAAAACTATCTCTGTCTGGACTCTATCCCAGATGTATTAGTCTGCTCAGGCTGCCATAACCACATGTCATAGATGGGGCGGTTTAAACAACAGAAATTTATTTTCTTACAGTTTCAGAGTCCAAGATCAAGATGTTGTCAGAGTTGGTTCCCAGTGTAGCCACTCTCCTTGGTTTGTAAATGGCCACCTTGTCACTATGTCCTCACATGGCCTTTTGTCTGCACCTGGGGGAGAGGACACTTGGTGTTTCTCTTCTTATAAGGACACCAGATCTATCAGATTAGGGCCCCACTATTATGACCTCATTTAACCTTAATTACCTTCTTAAAGGCCTCATCTTCAAATACAATCACATCAAGGGTTAGGGATTCCACATATAAGTTTGACAGGAGTATAATTCAGTCCTGTAATATGGAGATTTATAATAAATATATATTTGGTCTTTGTCCACTGTTGCTAGAACAGTGCTCCTAAACCCTTGTAATACGTATTAAGAGCCATAGGGGCATCTCTTGGTATAATATTTAGTTTTATACTCAGTTCTTGAAATAGCTTCAGAGCATAAAGGTGAAATAGGTGTCTTTTGTTATGTATAACAAGCCCCTTTCAACCCCACTGAGTTTAAGTTGATGAGGTGACTTTTGCAAAGCCCCTAAGAATGGGGTTGGGTACTAGAAGAGCCAGTTTTGATTAGAGGTTGGAAATTTTAGTCCACATCCCACCCCACCCCACTTTCTGGAGAGGGGAGAGAGGCTGGAGATTGAGTTCAATCACCAATAGCCAATGATTTAATCAACCATGCCTATGTAATGAGGCCTCCGTAAAAACTCAGAAGGACAGGATTCCGAGAGCTTCTGGGTAGTGAACAGGACTGAGCATATCACATACCAGCAAAGTGATGCATCTCAAACCCCACAGGACAGAAGCTCCCGGGCTTGTGGCCCTTCCGGACCTTGCCCTATGTAGCTCTTCATTCAGCTGTTCGTTTGTATTCTTTATTGTCCTTTGTAATAAACTGGTAACATAGTGAGAAAGCTGGTTTCCCGAGTTCTATGAGACAGTCTAGCAAATTCATTGAACCTGAAGAAGGGCATCATGGGAACCTCCGATTTACAGCTGGTCTGTCAGAAGCACAGGACTTGCCATGGGCGTCTGTAGGAGAAGGTCATGTGTTGGGTGGGGTTTCCCATGCTGACTTTGAGATGCCCATGAGATAGTCCCATGTTGTTATCAATACGTGAGGCTGGCACTGAGATGAGAGGTCATGGCTCGACATAAAGGTTTTAGTCATCATCAGCAAAGCGTTGGGAGTTAAGTGCGTGGGTGTGAATGAGTGGGAAAGAGGGTCAGAAAATGGTAAAGTTTCCATTTGAGTTAGAAGGAAAACTAGAGGAAGAAATACAAAGAAGTCAACTGTAAAATGTAACCAAGAAGCTAAGTTTAAAAACAATTGGAAACATGTGGATCTGACAATTAGCAGCCTCATGAGATGTGGCGGGGCCCGTGGATACCCTTGGTGTGTCCCTGCTCTGAACTCTGGAAAGCTGACCCAGATGGGCAGGATCAGTGGGTTTCCTGGCCCTTCTCGCTTCAGACTGGGCTTGGCCAATAGGAGAGTATTGACAGGAAATCAGAGGGAAGAAGGAGAGAAAAGTCAAGGTGTCTATTCTCTTTGGCTCCCTTGAGGTAGGTCACCATGGGCTGGTTGAATTTTTTTTATTTTTTAAAGATTTATTTTGTTTTTGACAGACAGAGAGAGACAGAGAAAAGGGGGAGGGCTCAGAGCTGTCTCCATAGTTGTATGTCATCAGTGTTCGACATAGTTTCATTCCACACAGGTGGGTGGGGACCCCGCAGAGTGGGAACCGAGCTGGGGGCCTCCCGCTTGGGAGGCATGCCCCCTTGAGCCAGGGGCTGAACCGGGGGGTGAGAACTGGTCTGGGGGCCTCCCGCATAGGAAGCACACCCCAGTTCAGCATATGGGTCTGCATGGGCCAGGGCCCGGAATCGATCCTTGGTCCCTGGGGCTGCAAAGCAAGTGCTTAACCCGCTGAGCTTCCCCTGGTTGCATTTCCTGATGAAGGCCACCACTATTGTTGGTGGCCCTGTCCACACAGTACTCTCTCAGGCCCTGTTTCCATACAGACTCTGTCCCCTCTCTCTGCAGGCCTAGGGTAATGACCGCTGGGATGCTATGCCATTTCGGCCTCCTTATATTCTGCCAGCATCTTTGTACATAGTCCCTTTGTTAAACTCTCCTCAGATGACTCATTTGAGTACATACTTTGTTTCCTGCTGGGATCCTAACTGATATAGGACACAATCCAGACTACAGTGGGTTGGAGAATAAATGAAAGATTAGGGAATATACACTATTTTGAAAAGTACCATAGAAAAGTACACATCTGTTCTGTATCTACTACTAGAATGAAATGAAATAATGGGGAAGCTGGGGTGGCTCAGCGGGTTAAGTGCTTGCTTTGCGGCCCTGGGGACCGAGGATCGAATCCTGGCCCTGGCCCATGCGGACCCATATGCTGAACTGGAGTGCGCTTCCCAGGCAGGAGACCCCCATCCCAGTTCCCGCCCTGAGCTGCCCCCTGACCACCTGTGTAAAACGAAACCATGTTGAAAACTGATGATGTATAGCTATGGAGACTGCTCTGGGCCCTCCCCCTTCTCTCTGTCTCTCTTCTCTCTCTCTTTGTGTCTCTCTGTCTCTGTCAAAAGAAATAAAATAAATCTTTAGGAAAAAAATGAAATAACATTTTATTTCAGATTTTTAAGAAATAGAATAATAAAGATGAAGTTTCTTTTGTTTTCATCCTCACCTCTATCTCCTAACAGAGACCACTGCTCTCACGAACTAGGTATGAAGACTTCCAGCCCAGTTTTAAAGATACTTTATGATTAGTGTGTGTGCTTTAGAATTTACCTAAATGTTGCCATGCTGTATATATCACTCAGCAGCGCCTTTCTTATCTCAACAATACATTTTGGGAACTATCCATGTTGCTATTTATAGAGCTAGGCCATTTGTTTTAAATGGCATAGTATTGCATTTTATATCAATTTATTTTCCTATTAATGACATTATTGGGACTCCAGTTTTTCTATTATAAACAATACTGTAATGAACATCTCTGTACTTTTCTCCTGATATGAGTGTTTTCTCCAGGGTACATATATAGATGGGAATTGCTGATCATTTGTACATTTTTAACTTTACTCGATGCTACCAAATTGACACCCTTCCCACCCCCATCCCCACAGAAGGTCTACAAAGTCCCATAAGCAAGGGATGCAAGTTCTGCTTTCCTAATTTTATGGTCAACGTTTTATGTTGTCAGAGTTTATCATTTTTAAAAGTCTGATGACTGTAAAATCAGTATACAAAAGAAGAGTATTTGACTGTTGCTATTAAACAAATGTTTTTGGAGTGTATAATACATGCACATGGTAGAACATTCAGGAAGCACAAGAGTATACACAGTGGAAAGTAAAGCTTCTCTTAAGCCCTATCTCTAAGCCACATAGTTCTCAGCCCTGTTATCAATCTGGGTGTTCCTCAGATACATTCTATGCAGTTACATGTGCATAGTAAAACATTAAAATAATCCTTTATATCTCACTTCTTTTATCTCAGTCAATTCTACACAGTTTTAGATTCAATACTGCTTTGTAGATTCAAAAGCCTATTTCGGATCCCATGAGCATAGGGTTGGGTGACAACTTGAGCTCCTAATTCCCAAAGTCAAGAACCCATCAATTCCAAAGGTCCCATCACAATTGCTCTGAGAGGCTCAGGGAATTTCTATGTCAAGTTCTACTCTCCTAGGGTTTCCCATGGAAGCTTGTGGGCTAGGTCTGATATTGTTCCATGATGCGGTCAGGAAAACAGTCAGCACTCTAGGTATTTCAATAGGAGTGGGTTTAACACCGGGGAATAGAGGCTTCCACAACCCTGAGAAAGCTGCAGGACGGATGGGGGTTAGGATCTCTTCCAGGAAATCTGAATGTGCAGGGATGACAAGGGTACCACTGCTACTGACGTCTGCTGCCCATAGAACCAGCAGGGGGATTCTGAGAACACCCAAAAGCTGTAGGCAAAATCCTATGTCAGCCATCCCATCTGCTGCAGCTATACTTCTGTCCATAATTACTTCCAGAAAACAATGGCTTCTCTTTCTCTTCCCTTACCGGATCTATACCAAGTGCCTCTCAGTAGGGGAGCCTAAGTGGAACATTTCTCCCGTGGAAAAATATGAGCACCCAGAAAGGCAGATATGATATGAGGTACCCACAGGGCAACTGTCAAGGTTCCCCTCAACCCCCCTATACATAGGTGATTTTATCACCCAACTTTGTGTTATGAGGGCTGATAAAGATTACCTCCACTGTAATATTTTTTTGTTCTATTAGACATATATGGAAATAACTGGTTCTGTGTAGTCACATGGTATCTCCCTCTATCATTTAAAAAAAATTTTTTATTTTTATTGTCCTTGACAGAGACAGAGACAGAGAGAAGGGGGAGGGCCCAGAGCAGTCTGTACAGCTGCACGTCATTGGTTTTCCACATGGTTTCATTCCACAAGTGGACATGGGGCTGCGCAGGGGGGCCTAGGGACCTCCTTCATGAACCTTACCCCAGTGAGAACTGAACTGTGGGCACACCCCAGCTCAGCACATGGGTCCGTATGGGCTGGGCCTGGGATTCGATCCTCAGACCCCGGGGCTGCAAGACAAGCGCTCAACCCACTGAGCCATCCCAGCTTCCCCTCTAGCATTCTTGACTTTGCACACACAGATGCTTACATTTTTCACCCAGTGTACATAGAAATGGAAGTGTGTTCAGATGTTCAGTTCAAATAGCATGCTGTTATTGAATTCTTAACAGCAGAAAAAGTTCCTCCAATATTTTTGAAATTTTTGAAAAAGCAAGTGAGGACTTCTTAAAGAAGATCATTACAGGTGATGAAACTTGGGTCCATCGTTATGACTCTGAGAACAATGGGCAGTCCATGGAATACTGTCATAGAGATCACCATAAAGAATCACCTTCCCAGCTGAGGCCTGAGTTTTGCATTTTTTCTGCTGAGTAACAAAAAAATACTACAGTGGAGGCAAAATTTGTCAGTCCACCCTTGTACATTCTGTTCCTATTAGAGGCAGACACCACGAGAATTGATGGGATAGTTAATAATTTATGTCAGAGATTTTAGATTGGTCAATAATATTTAAGTACCTATTTTACCCTCCAAATTACCTAGTTTGTGATAAAGACTTTGGGAAGAATAATAAAAAAGGAAAAAACCCAGTTTCTGTTCTCAAGAAAGCAAGTGTCAGTTGTTCAACAGACTTTAAGATGCTACTGTGTTTACAATAGACACACTAGGAAAGCAGAACTTGATATGCAGTCAAGGGATAAAAATCTGCAGAGGAATGATAAATACAAAATCCAAGGTAGAGATTACTTAGGAATAGAATGTGTAATATTTTAAATTAGATAGAACATACACATTTATGTGTTTTTACTTCTAAGTTTTTCTTTGGCTGACGTAGTTCATAAAACCTTTATTATTTTTAGGGAAGCCAGGATGGCTCAGTGGGTTGAGCGCTCACTTTACAGCCCGGGGACCAAAGATTGAATTCTGGCCCCAGCCCCGGCCCGTGCGGACCCATATGCTGAACTGGGGAGTGCCTCCAGTTCAGTTCTCACTGGGGTGAGACCCGGCCCAGTTCCTACCCTGTGCAGCCCTGCACCCACCTGTGGAATGAAACTATTTGGAAAACCTTTATTATTTTTAAAAGAACTAGGCAGGATCTCTGTCCTTGGGAAGCTTACATTTTAACGGGAGAGGTCTCTTGTACACGCGTACACACAGGTGAGCTGGACTAAGCAGAAAGTGATAAGGGGCTGAGCTGCTATTTTGGGTAAAAGCTTCCTGAGAACCAATTTTTGTGGAGTTAATGAACTAGATCAGGAAGACAGAGTATATATAAACTCTGCAACAAAAGGTACATTTAGTATTGATATAAATTTTCATTTTTAATCAAGGTGATCATACCGGTACTTAAAATCTTCCTTGCTTTGGGAGGAAAGACAAAATAAAGTGAACAGCCCTCCTCGTGCTAACTTTCTATGATTCTACATACAAAAGAACACTCTATTGATCAAAAACGTAAGTGTAAATGGGTATGAGGTAAGGCAGTGAGCTGCAAGAAGTGTAGGACAGGTGAATTTTGAGACATGCTTGTGTGGCATGGAAACAAGATGTAAGATTTAATATAGCAAAAGAAAGGAAAAGAAAAGGAGAGAAAAAAGCAAGCAAGCATTCAAAATTCACTTACAGTAAAGACTATCTATTAGGTGCCATAGCAAGTTAAAAATATTAAGACATGTTCCTCAGCCTCATGAAACTTAAAGAAGTATTTGCCCAAAGGCTAGAGCTATGCTAGAACGATGCTAAGTGTGCCATGTGCTTGACAAGGATGGTCTCATTTAATTCACATAGTAACCCCTTGAGGTGAGCACTTTTTAAAAGCCCATGTTTCCGGTGAAGAAACTGAGGCACAGAACAGTTCCATAATGGCTCCTCTCCTGCAGAAAAGGGAGCCAGGAGTTTATCAGCACCATTTTTAACAGCTGCCCTCTCCAGGCTAGGAAGGCTTCAGTGGACGATGGAACTAATGATGTCCCCTGGAAACACTGGCCTCTGAAAGGTAGAGGTGTAACACATTCAATCCTCAGCCCCTCCCCAGGTCCCACCGATGTCTTTTCTGACTCTGTAATATTTTTTAAAAACCGTTTCCTTCTTCTCCTGCCCTCCCTAGTCCCTCTCTCTTCATGCTTCTTTCTGCTCCTCTCCTCTCCCAAAGTCTGCAATACATATATACCAAGTGGTAAGCTATGTCTTTAGTTTTCCAAATTGTCTTCTTTCTTTGAGTCTATGTTTGGAGAATATGGAATATGTAACCTGTAAAGATCCTTCTCAGAGTAATTTTTCCTGTCTTGCACTGTTTCTACCAGTTACAGAGTTTACTCCTTCCATTTTTTTTTTTAATATTTTATTTATTTATTTATTTATTTATTTATTTATTTATTTATTTATTTTTGACAGAGAGAGAGGGAGAGAGAACTGGACTGGGGGAGCTCCCAGTTCAGCACATGGTTCCGCACGGGCCGGGGACGGGATTCGATCCTCGGTCCCCGGCGCTGCAAAGTGAGCGCTTAACCCACTGAGCCATCCCGGCTTCCCCCCATTTTTTTTTAATAGTAACTATTTTTTAAAAAACCTGTCCTTGACCCCACATACTCCTGCAACCCTATTTCTCTATCCCTATTTGCATTGTCACCTTATAAAAAGTTGTCTGTAGCCACTGTCTGTATGTCTCACCTCTCATTCTCTCTTCAGCCCACTTTATTGGCTCTTGCCCCACTCCATGCTGATATCTCCCAAATTCATATTTCCTAAGGGTCTGGGGAATCATCCATTCCCTCAGCTCCCCACATTATATCTGCCAACAACTGCTCTCTACTCTCCTTTACCTCCAGAATATCCCAAATCTGTCTGCTTCTCTCCATCTTTATTCTTCTCTAAGTCACCATCATCTCCTACCAGAATTACTGTTATAACCAGTTTATATACTCCATTCTCCACATGGTAGCCAGAGTAATATTTTAAAATTCAAATGAGATAACATCACTCCTCTGCCTAAAAGCCATTCCGCCGTGTGTAGTATAAAATCTGGCCGTCAAGTCTCAACATGATCGGGTTTCTGGTGTTCTTTCTGACCAGATCGCCCTTTCCCCTGCTCTCCACGCCCCAGCCGTACTAGCTATTTTTATGTTCCTTGAGTTTGGAGCTTCTGTACTATTTACGTCCTTTCCTTAGAAGATGATCCCTTGATCTTCCGTTGCTGGATTCTTCCCAATATATGGGTCTCAATTCAAATATCACCTTCTCCAAATGACCTTCCCTCACTGCCCAATGTAAAACACTCACTCTAGTGTCTATTACCCGGTCCTGTTTTATTTGCATATTTGCACTTATTACTACCGGATGTTCCATTGCTCTGTGATCCATTACGTTTGAGGGCAAGCCCTGTGAGAACAGAACCCTGTCTTTCTTGTGATTTGCTATATGCCCACAACTGGCATACTCTCAGCACATAGTAGGCACTCAAAAAAACATTTGTTTAATAGACTAGTAAAAAACAAGATCCTTGAAATCTAGGATCAAATTTCTGTAACTTTCTCTACTGCCTAATAATATTGTTATGTATCTTATGGGCTCTCAAAATATAATTCATGATGACTACAACATAGGCAACAAAGTTACCTTAAAAATTTTGGAGAGACAAGGGAAAGAGAATACCTTAATGTATGCTTTCCTTTTAATGGAAATTTCTGATGTGATAAATCATTTTTTTTAAGGATTTATTTTATTGTTTTTGACAAAGATAGAGACAGAGAGAGAAGGGGGAGGGCCCAGAGCAGTCTCCATACTTGTACGCCATTAGTTTTTCCACATAGTTTCATTCTACACAGGTCGGCACGGAGTTGCACAGGGTGGGAACCAGGCCAGGGGCCTCCTGCATGGAAGCTCTCCTTGTCAGGGACTGAACTGGGCCCACCTCCCACCCTGCACCTCCCCCACTCCTTCCCATGGAAAGAACACCACAGTTCAGCATAGGGTTCTGCTGGGACTGGGACTTAATCCTTGGGCCTCAGGGCTGCAAACCAAGTGCTCAACCCGCTGAGCCATCCCGGCATTCCCTGATGTGATAAATCTAATAGATATACAAACTGCAATCCCCTGAATACCAGTATGTGAAACTTTTCTAGGTTTGGAGTCCAAACCTTTGAACCAGTAAGTGGTTGACAAGTCCCAAGGGCCAAGCATTCCCCAATGCTCCCAGTCTGTCACCTTGCCCTCCTCTTCTCCTCTACCCTGTGAACTTTAGGAACAATGAGTATTTCATTGTTTGACAATTCTCTTCAATCAACAGTGTCAATAACTCCATGCCCTGAAGAAGTCTCCAGGGTTTCAGAGTCTACATTATGAAACACTTTTTAAAAGTGGGTTACAGGCACTTTTCTATCCACTCTGTATAACTCTAATAGATTGTGTAATGCCTCACGAAGGGCCTGGATGCTCACCACCCACTTATCTAGTCTAAAACTAGGTTATGAGTAAAATAAAAACGCTGCAAAAAAAAAAAAAAAAAAAAAAAAAAATTCTGCTTTTCATAAAGTCCTCAGTTCAATTCACATCTCACAGGCAGGGAAATCCAGATCATGTAAAGAGGTCAAGAACCTAAATAATTATTCAGCTAGTAATGAACAGTAACAGACACTCCCTTTGAAATTGTGGAAATTCTCATCTTCACACTGAAGCCAAGAGAACACAGCCATGACGTCAGCAGGGGTGAAGAATGAGAGTACTTTCCTTATTTACCTGATAGCTCTTGCCCTACTTCACCCTGAACAAAGCAAGCCTGCCACACCTAGGGTTCAGGGAATTTTAGGGTGGAGGAAGGGTTGGACAGAATGGAGAAGCTTTCTCTAGTCAAATTATGTATAGTGTGGGAGAATGCCTAAGCGAAAACAATTGAACACCAAATCATCTCCCACAAGACTGGCAGAGTTCTCCATAGACGCTTAAGCTTCAACCACTCTAACCTCTATGAAGACATGTTTAAGGCCCTCTTCTCCCCACAACACTGGGGAAATGTCTTCACTCTAAAAGGTTAGCCTGGGAAGATAGCAGTTATCTTCAAACCACAACAACAAAGCCCTGAGTCCCCCCATAATGAGATTCCTGTGCTCCACCCTCATGGAGTGTAGGAAACTGATAAGACAGCTGTGAAAATAGTGTACATTTTCTTTCATTCAAATCAGCTGGCACAGTTTGTACTTTTCAAAAAGGGGCCAGGAGGTGGTTATTTTCCATTTTTTAAAATGGTTATGGACCAAAACACAACTAAGCAACCACACATATTGCAAAGTAAATTGGTCCACCCATTAGCTCAGATGTAGCTTGTATGCATGTATGTATCCATTTAAAACTTTGTATTATTATTTCAAAATATTTACAAAAGCAGATAATACAGTGAACCTTGTATATTCAATACTGAACTTTGGCAATTATCTGTGCAAATTATTCCATTTTAATGTCCTTAAAATAAAACCTGAAATTTTGTTGTGAGAACATGCCCAGGCATCTTATAGGTTATATGACATTTATTATGATACATAATAACTTTGTTAGGGTTTTTGGGCAAAAGAATAAAACTTCACAAATTCTGACTATCTACAACTCTGCCTGAACTATTGAAAAACTGCATACTACCATGTTTTAAAGGCAGTTTTATCACCTCCAAGAGTATCAGAAAAGCATTGCCAAGAAAGGATCCTCTCAATTTTGCTTTAATAAACACACACAAATAGTAAATGTAAAATTAGTATCTTTGCATGCAAATAGGTGCTTCTAAAGTAATGAAAGATGTATTAATTGGCTCAGGCTGCTGTAACAAAACACCATAGACTAGCTGGTTAAACAACAGAAATTAATTTTCTTAGTTCTGGAGGCTGAAGTCTGAAATCAGCAGCCAGCGTGGTCAGGTTTGGGGAAAGTTCTTGGCTTGCCTGTCCTCACAAGGCAGAGAGAAAGCAAGCTCTTCTTATAAGGACACTCAATCCATCAAGAAAGCCCACCCTCTTGCCATAGTCTCAACTTAATTATCTCCCAAAGGCCCCACCTCCACATACCATCACATTTGGGGGTTGGGGTTTCAAAATATGAATTTAGGGGAAACACAATTCAGTCCACAGTAAAAGACATGCTTTTTTTCCTTCAGGTTTTAACACCCTCTTTTTTTTACAAATTATAAGTATGCAGACATTATTTGCCTAGCAAACCCTTTTTATTCATGGTGCAAATAAAAACTTTAGACAAGGTCATAGCAGCCATCACAAATTCCACATTAGGTAAATTTTATCAAGTTTTACAGTATATAAAATAACTATCTAGTCAGTACCTGTCAGACTGTTACCCTTCTCTCTGTGAGTACATATTCCCCTAAAATAAACCAACAGATGATAATAAGTAATAATGTGGGTGGGCTTTCTGAGTCTGGCCCTGGGCCTGAAGGTAGGGTTAGGGTAGGGAGGGCACAGGGGCTTTCACAGCAAACAGGCTAGTTTAGGGTTTATTAGAGTTAAATTATCAAGGCTTATCTAACAAAACTCAAAATAACACTAAGATTTTCTAAAAGTAATCTGGATTTAAACCTTCTGTTTTTCTGAAGATCTGTAATTGTTTTTATTGTTTTGAGAGAAAGTGAGAGAGAAAGAAGGGGGAGGGCCCAGAGCAGTTTCTATAGTTGTATGTCATTAGTTGTGACATAGTTTCATTGCACACAGGTGGATGTGGGACCGCGAGAGGTGAGACTCAAACAGGGATCTCCGGATGGGAGGCAGGAACCTTGACCAAGGAGCTTTCCCTGCAGTTACCAGGTGCACCGAAGTTCAGCATATGGGATTACACGGGCTGGGGCGGGGAATCGGACCCTGGACCTTGTGATTGCGAGGCAAGTGCTCAGTCGCTGAGCTATCCCAACATCCCAATTTGTAATTTTTTCTTAATTGAAATCAGGATGCTTACAGAGAGGCCTGGGGGAAAAAATCCAGGCCTCAAAATTCCCCTTGAACTTCAAGTGGGCATTTCATTATTCTGTTCCTTCCATGTGACTGCCCAGCTGTGGGTGGCTGAACTCTTCCGCAAAGGTGACCCCACTGGAGAAGTGAAGCCCTGATTGCAGAGTATTGTTGAGAGCTCACTTTGGGGTAAAAAAAGGGCATCACTTCTCTTTATAAGGACTCTCTGACTAACGATGAAAGTGCTTGGGGGACTCAGGGCCAAATCTTGTGAATGAGGAGCAGAAAAAATAGAACTTTGTAAAGGGTATATGGGTTGCCAACACCGGAGATGTAACTTAAGAATAAGTTCTTTCTTCACATTTTCCTGGAAGTTGGAAGTAAATACTGAAAAATCAGAATGCTTAGGTTGAGCAGGAGAAACAAGTTAATTGGAATATAGCTCATTATATATGTATATATGTATGTATATATACTTATTAAACTTAATATACTGTTTTATTGTGAGGCTAGTAGTATGAGGGGGAGTTTCGGGATGTTCTGAATTCATATCCAGATTCCAATATTTAGTAGTTATGTGACCTCAGGCTAATTTCTAAGCCTCCTCATTTCTTTTGTTTAGCTGTTGTTTTCTGTTTTTAAATCTGTAAAATAGAGATAATATTACCTACCTTCACTAAGTGGTTGTAAGGAATAATGATAATATATGTAAATAGCTTGGAATGCTATTCGGTATAGAGTAAAAGCCAAATAAATGGTGACTGCCATATTAGTTTAGCATAATTGAATGTCAACAATTATGATTAGCTATACTTGCAAAATCTGAGTAAAAGATTGCTTTATTATGTATCTCAACATCCAGAAACACTTTCTCAAGAAGGAGCTGAAATTTTTTTAAAAACTGTTCTTAGTGTTAGTTTGTATTTCTTGGGAGGTATTTTAAAAGATGGTAAGCAGGGGATGCTGGGATGGCTCAGCAGGTTGAGTGCTTGGCTGCAGCCCCGAGGTCCGAGAATCGAATCCCAGCCCCTGCCCGTGTGGACCCATATGCTGAACCAGAGTGTGCCCCCAGTTCGGCTCTCACCAGGGCAAGCTTCCCGTGTGGGAGGCCCCTGGCCCAGTTCCTGTCCTGCACAGCCCCGTGCCCACGTGTGGAGTGAAACCATACAGAAAACTAGTGACGTACAACTATGGAGACTGCTCTGGGCTCTCCCCCTTCTCTTTGTCTCTCTGTCTCTCTGTCAAAAGAAATAAAAATAATTCCTTAAAAAAGTGATGGTGGGAAGCCGGGATGGCTCAGTGGGTTAAGCGCTCACTTTGCAGCACCTGGGACTCAGGATCAAATCCCGGCCCCGGCCTGTGCAGAACCATATGCTGAACTGGGAGCTCCCCCAGTTCAGTTCTCTCTCTGTATCTCTCTCTCTCTGTCAAAAATAAAGCAATAAAATATATATATATATATATATATATATATATATATATATATATATTAAGAAAAAAACAAAAAAAACAAAAAAAAAACTTAAAAAAAAAAGTGATGGTAAGCAGTATTTTAGCACTCTATAGCATCCTTCTGGTTCATAGGATTTTGATAGTTTATTTGCCACTTAAATAAGAAGCTGTTGTCTTCTTTAGTGTCATTTTGCAGGAAATAGAAATATATATATATTTTTTAAAGATTTATTTTATTGTTTTTGACAGAGACAGAGAGAGACAGAAGGGGGAGGGCCCATAGTTGTAGGTCATCAGTTTTTCAACATGTTTTTGTTCCACACAGGTGGGCAGGGGCCGCGCAGAGCGGGAACTAGTCTGGGGGCCTCCCACATGAGAAGCACGCCCCCTTGAGCCAGGGGCCCAACTAGGGGGCGAGAACGGAGCTGGGGGCCTCCCGCATGGGAAGCACACCCCAGTTCAGCATATGGGTCCGTATGGGCTAGGGCTGGGGCTGGGATTCGATCCTCGGTCCCTAGGGCTGCAAAGCGAGCACTTAACCCGCTGAGCCATCCCGGCTTCCCTGGAAATACAAATATTTACCAAGCACTTTTTCAGAAATAAGAGGTAAGAAATTCAGTAGAGGTTTTGGGGATACATATGTAGCACAATGACATAAATAAGGGGTCTCAATGAAATATACAGTGAAACTAAAAATAATAGTTTCCTTCCCTGGTGATTCAGAAGTGGCCTGAATGGACTTCTCTGACTGTAGCAATCAGTGAAAAAACCAGTGTGAGCTGCCTGTGGCCCCGGGGTGCATCCACTGAGACAGCCCAGCCCATGTAGGCCTCTGTTTCTCATTTGTGGTGAAGGAAGCAGCGTTTGCCTCCAAGTGTGAAATCCATCTGCAGGCTTCAAGAGGGGGAAGTTAGAGGCCGAAGCTTAAGTGAGAAGACAGGAAATCTTTCAGTAAAACACTGGGAAGTGGTAATATGAAAATGACACTCTTGAGTCCTATTTCCCATCAGTGAGGTGCTTGAGAATCGTTGGTCTGATTAAGGCAGAGAAAAAATATTCCTTGGCCAGAAAAATGAAGTGTTTAAGCTCTGCTTTGTGATCTCCTTGTTCACTATAAACATTTTCTGCGTCCTCAGAGTGATGAAGGGGTGGTGGAAAATTCTATATTTAAGAATAGTGTAGGGGAAGCCGGGATGGCTCAGTGGGTTAGGTGCTCACTTTGCAGCCCCGAAGACTGAGGATCGAATCCCAGCCCTGGCCCATGTGGACCCATATGCTGAACTGGGGAGTGCTCCCCAGTTCGGTTCTCACTGGGGTGAAACCCTGGCCCATTTCCTGCCCTCTGCAGCCCCGAGCCCACCTGTGGAATGAAACTATGTGGAAAACCAATGATGTGCAACTATGGAGATTGTTCTGGGCCCTCCCCCTTCTCTCTGTCTCTGTATCTCTCTCTCTCTGTCAAAAACAATAAAAATAAATCTTAAAAAAAAAAAGAATAATGTAAACCAAGTTTTACTAATTGAATTCTGAAATGGAGGGTGAGGGGTAACTTGAAAATTGTGCAGTATAAGGCTTCATCAACGTGACGAAAAAGCCTGGCCAGTTGCTACAGTTGGTATCATGATGTGTTCCTGGGTAGAATTATGGAACATCTGTGCTTGGAGAGCTCTAGTTAATTTGGATTTGACATCAAGCGAGCTCAGAGCGCGTAGGACTGTATGTTACAAGGGATGCATTCACTCCTTCATCCTAAAGGCTTTCACAGCGTTTCTCATAGCAACCATCATTTTACACGTTTATTCTTTTTTTTTTCCTTTAAGGATTATTTTATTGTTTTTGAGAGAAGGGGAGAGAGAGAGAGAGAGAGAGAGAGAGAGAAAAGGAGGCGGGCCCAGAGCAATCTCCATAGTTGCACATCATTAGTGCTAATATGGTTTCATTCCACACAGGTGGATGTGGGGCCATTTGGGGCAGGAACTGAACCAAGGGCCTCCTGTACAGGAGGCGAGCACATTCACCCTGGAGCCATCCCGGTGGTTACCAGTTGGGCCACAGTTCAGCATATGGGTTTGCACAGGCTGGGGCCAGGAACCGAACCCTGGACCTCAAGATTATGAGACAAGTGCTCAACCATTGAGCTATCCTGGCATCCCCTATTCTTAACTTATGTTTTAGACTGAACTATGTCTCCTTCCCCAAAAAAGAGACATTGAAATCCTAACCCCTAGTACCTTGGAATGTGACCTTATTTGGAAATAGAGTTGTTGCAGTTGTAACTAATTTTAGTATAAGTGCTGCCAAAGCAAGCACAGTTGTAACTAGTTAAGATGAGGTCATACTATGAGTAGGGTAGACTCTTAATCCATTATGACTAGTGTCCTTATAAGAAGAGGAAGAGACAGACACACAAGAGGAGAATGCCATGTGATGACAGAGGAAGAAATTGAAAAACGTCAGCTGTAAGCCAAGGAACGCCAGGTTTTCAGATCCCGGGCAAACCTTCAGAAGCTAGAAAGAGGCCAGGAGTGTTTCTCCCTGTAGGCTTCAGAGGGAGCAGGGCTGTGCTGACACCTTGTCCTCAGACTTCTATCCTTCTGAACGGTAGGACAAAAAATTCGTTTTTTGTTTTTTTTTTTAAAGCCACCAAGTTTGTGATAACTTTGTTACAGCAGCCCTAGGAAACTAATACATCTTACTAGACTCTAAGCTCCTTGAAGACAAAGACTTTCTTTGATTTATTTATGTGTCCTTGGTGGTTGTCACAGTGTCTGAACCCATATGTTGATGGATGAATGAATGAACACACTACCTATTCACTTGGCCTTAATCTGGTCCCCTAAATGGAACTGCAGAAAAATGACTTTAAATACATTCAGTGCTGCTGCATATGGCCACACAGGTTAGGCACTGCAGGATTCCAGAGTTGTGTAATGTGGTGACCTTCAATTCTTTATTATTGTACAATTTCATCTACATAAGGAAAGTCAGTAGAACAGTGAACCTCCATGCCATCTGTTAGTAAAACCACTACTCTCGTGAGGTTCAGTTACCCTGCCAAACAGCAGAAAAACATAAACAATTATCCTCTAGATCAGGAAATGGTAAACTATAGCCTTGGGCCAAGCTAGCCTGCTGACTACTTTTGTAAATAAAGTTTTACTGGAACACAGCCCCACTCATTCATTTACATATGGCTGCTTTAGTCCTACAATGAGAAAGTTGAGTGGTTGTGATGAACAGTCGATGTAGTATAGTCTGCAAAGGTTAAAAAACGTTATCTGGCCCCTTACAAAAAAGATCTGTGGAGCCCTGACCTAGATAATATAAATATATACATTGCTAGAATGTTTTATATTAAGTGCTAAAAATTCCACCTTGAATCTGAAACCATTCATTTGATCACACTTTGGAAGATTCTACACTACTACTGTTAGCATCAGCATGCCAGAAAGAAAATTCCATGTAGAAAATAATTTATTAATTCCTCACGATAGGATCCAGGTTGTTGTTGTTGTTTTAAGTGTATACACTTATTTATGCATATATGTGACTAGGGGGTATAGATGGGGTAAATTCCAAGCAAATTTCTATGCAACTTATGCAGTTAGGTGCTCTATATAAGACATTTTTTGAACCATGTCCAGATCCCCAAATTGGAGAGAAGTAATAACTGGAAAAATGGACGGAGATCTATTATGAAGTCCGGGAGGAGAAATATTATTCCAGTGTTTATGGGGAAAGTCCGGCCTGCAGTTTTATTCCTTCTGGAAAGTCTAGTGGAAAGTATTAGACTTTTCCAAGGGGTCCCTTATGCGTCAAGTACATGCCTGCCCTGTGACTCCATCACCCTGGCTTTAGCTGATGGGCCAAGGATGGACGCATGATCCAAAGATCAAAGGTCTATGTAATGTCCTGGTCCAAGGGCTCTGCCCAATAGGGCACACCAACCACATCACTCTCAGGGAGTTTAGAGACTTATGGAGACAGTGAATCTGTATACATATCGAGATTAGCAAAAGTAGAAATAGTATTTGTCACCACAATGACAGGGCAGTTGTTACCTAAGGGATAAGAAGAAAGTAAAAGTAACATTGCATTCTGAGTGATGTTGCCATTTCAAGAGGTCCAACTGCCACCGGGACGGTGTCATTAACTGGGTCCGATTTGTTCTATTTTCATAGTACTATTTGAGGACCAGTTTAGTCCATGGTCAACTCAGTTTCTGTATTTCATCACTTTAACCACTCTCTTCTTACCCTTTGTACCCTTTCCTGATTGTCTTTTATCTGCAATTGTCTTGCATACCCTAACCTTTCACTCATCCAGTCATGTACTTCTTTACTTAGAAGTAGGCAGTTTTTGCCCAGCCACTGTGTTGGTTGGCGTTATAAATGCATGGTTTTCAGCATCAGTTTGTCTATTTGGAAGTTCCTGTATGTGTCCATAGTTGACTCACATTCCTATTCGTCAGAACTGATACTGAAAAGCTGTAACACCTCTCAGGCTTCCATCTCTATTGCTCACCTTGCATCCTACCTCAGAGAGAAGAGAGGCATTCTTGATTCTAGCCTTGTTCCTATGCGATTATTTCCTCCCATTCCCATGTCTGTCGTTTCTCCCTTACCTGTGGTTTCTTTCCTAGGGTATATGCATGTGTTCATGTTTCCCCTCGAAAGAAAGAAAGAAAGAAAGAGAGAGAGAGAGAGAGAGAGAGAGAGAGAGAAAGAAAGAAAGAAAGAAAGAAAGAAAGAAAGAAAGAAAGAAAACTTCTTAAACTCTTCTTAAATTACCAGCTGTCATGTTATTGAACTTATTTGTGTTAAGGCTCTTCACCTTATAAAGTATAGGAAATTCTGGTCCTATGGACAACTGAGGCAATTTTTTAATCTTTTGTTGTTGTTGTTGTTGTTAAACTTATTGGGGTGACATTGGTCAGCAATATAGTTTCCAGGTGTACAACTCTACATCACATCATCTATGCATTGCATTATGTGCTCACCACCCAGAATCAGCTCTTCTTCCATCACCACATATCTGGTGCCCACTCCCAACTCCCTCCCCTACTCTCCCTCCCCCCTTCTCCCTTACCCCCAGGTAACCACGTGGGAATCTACAAAAAAATCTTAATCCACAAAGATAGCTGTACCCAAAATGTTCATCGCAGCACTGTTCACAGTGGCCAAGTCATGGAAACAGCCAGTGTCCTTCGATAGATGACTGGATAAAGAAGCTGTGGTACGTTTACACAGTGGAATACTACTCAGCGATAAGAAAAGATGAAATACAGTCATTTGTGACAACATGGATGGACCTTGAGACCATCTTATTAAGCAAAATAAGTCAGACTGAAAGAATTAGGAAACATATGACCTCACTTATAGGTGAAATGTAAAACTGAAAGTAACAAAGAAACTGAAGCAATTCAAAAGAACTCTATTCCCAAGTCTGAGCACATAGAAATGCTGATTAAAATATAATAAATGATTTTAAAAAAATAAACAACTGAGCTCAAATTGAGTAAGAGGTACACATATCTCTAGGTCCTAGAAATGGAGAAGGGTCTGAAAATCAGAATGATGAGCAGGAACAAAAAGCAAATGGCTTGCAGGAATGTTGGAGCCTGAAAGAAGCCTTAGTGGAGGGAAGCTGGTATTGCAACATCAGCTTGAGTTGTGAAGTGCAGGTTGCAGGACCTGTGTTAAAGGGAACTGGGCCTCAGCTACCTGTATGCAGGTCCAATTCACAAATGTCTATACCAGGGTTGTCCAGCCCACGGCCCACAGGCCACATGTGGCCCAGGACAGCTTTGAATGAGGCCCAAGACAAATTTGTAAGCTTTCTTAAAACGTGAAATTTTTTCTTTTAGCTCATCAGCCATCGTTAGTGTTAGTGTATTTTGTGTGTGGCCCAAGACAATTCTTCTTCCAGTGCAGCCCAGGGAAGCCAAAAGATTGGACACCGCTGGTCTATACTATTTATGAAAGAGGAGCTATAAATATTCCTCTCAGCAGCCTCTGGAAGTGTCAGCAAAACTGGGTATCTACCTAAGACAATGTATACAAAGACATTTCCCTGTGAGAAAGCAGAACCCAAGGCCACATTAGCTGTGAGTGGAGTTTTGGGTCTAAACTTATACCCCTCCCATGTTTCCATGATCCTAGCTAAGGCACTAGCATGAGAACTTGTCTAGACCCATAGGGATCAGGCAAGAAATTTAATCATCACGAAACTTGGCATATACAATTCATAAGAGGATTTGCACTACTAAAGCTAGAAATAATAGGTCAATCTGGCAACTTAAATCTATTTACAAATATAAAGGAATAAATAGAATCCATTAGGCAAGAAAAGGGACAGTCTAAGAAAAAGCAGGTAGGTTTGAAAAGAGTTCTAGAAATGAAAAATGCATTTAAAAAAAATTGAAGTCAGTGGTTGGATTGGATAGTAGTCTAGATATAGCTGAAGAGACAATTCATGAATTATCTAAAGAAATAAAGCTCAGAAACAGATAAAGGATAACATGGAAGAGAAGCAAAGAGACATGGAAGATAGAATGAAAGAATCCAATATACATCTAATAGAATTCCAGAAGGAGAGTGAGGTAGTTCTCACTGCTGACTTCCAAATATGTATATTCTGTTCTTCTCCTGAACACATGCATAGGAGAATTGTACTTCCCTAACATCTGGAAGTCAGCCATAGCCATGTGACTTTTTAGCCAATGCAATGTGAGAGGATGTGATACATGTCTCTTCAGGGAAGATGACTTAAGATTCAATACACAATTCATCACATTCCCCAGCCCCCCCCCCCCACACACACACCTTCTCCTTCTGCCAAAGCAACAAGCAGCATTCCAGGCTATGGTTGTTTCATCAACTGGGTCTCAGAGTAAGGACAACATAGCACAGAAACCACCAGTCAATCCACAGTGGACATGCAGCAGGTATGAGAAATAAACTTTGTTGTTTTAAGCTACAGAGATACTGGGATTATTTGTTCTGCTGCATAAGCTAGCTCATCCTGACAGATACAGAGAAAATGGCAAGCAGAGGCAAAAGAAACTATTCAAAGAGCTAATGAAAAATAATTTTCCAGAACTGAAAAAGAGAAGTCTTCAGATTAAAATATTGAGTCCAGAAAAAGGCAAATTAAAAACAAATTCATACCCAGATACATAATAAGAAAACTGCAGACCATAAAAGCGTAGTTCATCTAGTTAAATCCTCATAGCAATCCTACCACATAGTATCATTATTCCTATTTTATATGTAAAGAAGCCAAATCTCAGTCCACAACTGCAGATCAAGTCAGGTAAGAACTGGAATTCAAACACAAATCTATCTTCCAGAGACCACCCTTCTTCATACCTTGTTTGAAAAATGTTACTTTCAACACCTCTGCAAAATAACTCATTTTTCCCACTTTATAGATAAGACAACTGAGGCTCATTCATGTGAGATGACTCGTCCAAGCACATGAAGCTAGTAAATGGCAGGGCTTGGGTATAAATTCAAGACCTGTTGGCTTTAAAACCTAGACTTTTTTTCCTATATCATACTGCCTCTCATAATTTCTATGAAATTTGACTTATATCTTTGTATTACTAAATCGTTACACACATATTCTCCAACCACAATGGCCTTCCTGCTGTTTCTTGAATATATCAGTATATTCCAGCCTCAGGGTCTTTGAATTTACTCTTTCTTCTGCCTAGAGTGCTTTTCTTCAGACAACACAATGACCCTCAGGTTTCAGTTCAAATGATATATCTGACCTCCCTCATCCCTAATGTCTTATCCCCCTTAGTTTGCTGTGTGTATAATTATACGGCAGTGGAAATCAACATTTTTTTTTATATTAATAGGACTAAGTATTCTTTTTTTTTTAATTATATTTTATTGTTAAATTTAATGGGGTGACATTATTTGGTAACAATTAGGTAGTTTCCAGAAGTACAAGTCCACATCACATCACCCATGCATCGCATTATGTGCCCACCTCCCAGAATCAGGTCCCCCTCCACCACCATATACCGTATTTTCTGGCATATAAGATGACCGGGCGTATCAGACGACCCCCTAATTTTACAGTTAAAACATAGGTTTAGGCCTATATTCGCTGTATAAGACTAC
>PVKE010027284.1:11082-21807 GCA_004027555.1 Craseonycteris thonglongyai | reverse complement strand
AATAAATAAATAAATAAATAAATAAATAAATAAATCTTAAAAAAAAAGATCACACAGATAGATGATAAATGGCTGAGTGGAAAATTCAGACCCTTGACCTGGTTGATTCCAAAGCTCTTTATAGCACTGTAACACAAATGCTACCTTCTGAAGGTGAGAAAATGATCTACAGAAGTGCTAGGCTTTCTCCATAGGACTGCTTGGCACTCCCTCCTCCTTTAATACAGCACTGTAGGGTCAGGAAATGTCCTGGGAGCTCTATCAATACATCTTGGCAAGACAGACAACAAATGAGTGATTAGCTTTTTCCAGAAAATACCCATGCAATTTAGAAATGGTACTTTCATAGATTTCCCGGGAAATCAGTCGGTCGGTCAGTCAGTCAGTCAGTCAGTCAGTCAGTCAGTCAGTCAGTCAGTCAATCAATCAATCAAACACCAGTTAAAACACATTCTGGCCATTTCTACATTTGCTGTGCCTCTGAATTGGTGTTTTTGTGACTCAGAATTTCCTACCTCATTCCAGGGCTATTCACAAACATGTCCCCTCTTGGGCAAACAGAGCTGCTGCCAACAGAATGGCATACTGGCAGCAGCTGAGTCCCTCAGGAATGGGGTCCAGCAGAAGAGGGCCTGCCATTCCAGCATCTCATTTGGCAGCATTACAAGTAGATCTTCTGGCAGAGAGTTTCTGCTTCTATATTGCTTGCCAGAAGTTTTGTGAAGCTTGACTTGCTTCCAGTATTTGGGGGAATCAAAGCAAGAGTAAACAAGAATGGCAGCTTATTAATTAATCAGACAGGTAAGTCCCTATGAAATTCCATCAGCAAATCTGGGGTGTCTTGTGACAGAAATTACTTAAGGTTGTGGAGAACAGAAGTGAAGGAGGCTCCCTAAGAGGTATGCCCATTAGCCAGCCAACTTAGAAGGAAGCTCTTGCTGCAACAGGGAGAAGGAATGAATATAACTATACCCCTTCTGATAGAGCAGGCAGTTTTGGCAGCTGATTCAGACACAGTTTGAAACCCGCCTTTACTGGTATGAAGTTTCAGGAGCACTAAGGGCTTAAAGTAAAAGTTAATGAGAGATAATGCCTTAAGACATCCTGATTCAGAGAAAGCTCCTTTGATATGGGAGGCAGAGGGGCAGAGAAGTACTCAGCTTCCTTCATTTTATGACTTCCTGAAGAATTTTTAAAAAGAGTTTGACAGAATTTGCAAACAATCCCAAAGACCGACCCCCCTCTCCACCCAAAAAAATTCTGAGATAAGTAGTATGGAGAGGTACCCAGGATAGGAAGGATCTCTTGGACTCATGAGAAATTTCCAGAATACAAAGATTAGAGCTATCAAACAAATCTTAAAAAGTCAATACTGAAAAATGAGGCCAATGATAAGTCATAATTCTTGGGTGGATTCCTTGTGAATATCCAGATCTGTACATTCATCTTGCTCTGCTCCAGCAACCCACCTTAAAAAGTTCCTCAAAGCTTTACAATACAAGATCAATGCCCAACTAAGTAATGATGTCACCCAACTCCACCCATCAAGTCACATGTAGTTTTCAAGTAGAAAAGAGATCAGGGGAAGCCAGGATGGCTCAGTGGGTTAGGCGCTCACTTTGCAGCGCTGGGGACCAAGGATTGAATCCCATGCGGATCCACGTGCTGAGCTGGGTAGTTCCCCCAGCTCAGTTCTCTCTCTGTCTTTGTATATTTCTCTCTGTCAAAAACAATAAAAATAAATAAATAAATAATTTTTTTTAAAAAAAGAAGAGAGATCAGAATAAAACCTAAATAAAGCAATTATGCCAAAGAAGAAAGTGAGAAGTGTAGTACTCAATGAAGGTGACTGAAACCTACTGAAGCACCAGCTAGTCCTGACTTAGAAGCTTTAGAAAAAGAACATCCCCTTCCAAATTTGTATTCAGTTTGCTGACTGGACAGTTGTCAACAATACTTATTGAAATTTATATATACTGCTTTACACTAGATTTACATTAAAAAAAAAAAGATTTATTCTATTATTTTTGATAGAGAGACAGAGAGAGAAAGAGAGAGAGGGGAAGGGCCCAGAGCAGTCTCTATAGTTGTACATCAGTTTTTGGACATAGTTTCATTCCACACAGGTGGGTGAGGAGCCAGGCAGAGTGAAAAATGGGCTGGGGACCTCCTGCATGGGAGGCATGCCCCCGTGAACCGGGGACCGAACCAGGGGCTTCCTACATGGAAGCTCACCTTGGCAGAAAACAAACTTAGCCCCCATCCCACCCCCACCCCCACCCCCCCACACAGGAAGCATACCACAGTTCAGCATATGGGTCCGCATGGGCCAGGGCCAGGACTGGGACTCGATCCTTAGACCTGTGGGCTGCAAAGCGAGTGCTCAACTGGCTAAGCCATCCCAGTATCCGCTAAAATATATATATTTTTTCAATATGGACTCTATGTAAGAAACATTGTATGAAAAAAAATGAACACATGAACTTTATACTATATATTGTTAAATATCCTAAAGTAATATTATTCTAAAGTTTATCCGTGTGTGTTGAGACAAACTATGTATATATCACAATGTAAGAATGTTTTTCCAGGGGAAGCCAGGATGGCTCAGTGGGTTAAGCGCTCACTTTGCAGCCCCGGGGACCGAGGATCGAATCCCGGCCCCGGCCCGTGTGGACCCATATGCTGAACTGGGGAGTGCCCCCAGTTCAGTTCTCACCAGGGTGACCCCGGCCTAGTTCCTGCCCTGTGAAGCCCCACTCCTACCTGTGGAATGTAACTATGTTGAAAAACGAATGATGTGCAACTATGGAGACTGTTCTGGGCCCTCCCCCTTCTCTCTGTCTCTGTATCTCTCTCTCTGTCAAAAACAATAAAAATAAATCTTTAAAAAAGAATGTTTTTCCAAAAACATAATAGGTATAGGAATACTTCCTATATTAGTAGGCATATAGTGGTTTAAGAAAATCTTTAAAACTAAAATAGTATTTAATTAGATGATAGATTTTATTTCTAAAGGATCCATGAACGCTTTCTTTAAGCAGAGAGATCCTGATGTGTAATGCATTTATTTACCAAACATTCAGTATGTGACAGACAGATTGAGGGTAAGAAAAACCCAAGTGCAAGTGCTATTTATATGCAACTGATGACTAAAGACTACAGTATTCTAAAACCTTAAGAAAACCCTAGATAAATGAGTGACATACATTATAAAAGAGACTTGTTTAAAAAGCCAAATGCAATATTAAAATACATATGCTATTAAATATATACATATATAAACATAGATGTAGGGATCCGAAAGGGAAATGGTCTGAACTGTAAAATTCAATTTATGAACATTTCGGGGATATTTTTAAAACAAAAAGTACAACGGCATGCTATAAAGCAAAGATATTTAAAAGCTAAATTTATATTTTAACATTGGTACCAAGAACAAAGCTCTATAATTCTGAGATTAGCACCCTCTGCCAAACAGACAGTTTTTAAGCACCAGTTCAACTTAATTTTCGTGAGATTTCCTCCATTTGGAGGGCAGAATTGACCTGCTTCTGCCTGGTTCAAAAGACCTAACAGATTTATTTATAGAGCACTGCCTTGCTTCTTAAAAAGGGCCCACACCACAAGATCGTGAATGACAACAGCCAAGAAGAAATAAAACATCAAACCTTCCTCTGAGGCCCTAAATGGCCATTCTTCTACCCTCACTCTCCAAAGCCTAAATCTATCCTGTCCATTAACTTAAGACCTTCCTTCAAGACCCAACACGTAATTTTTAAGCTTGTACTGTGTGCTGCCTGATAGGCCTCCTTCCTTTGGACTCAAAAGTATTTCTTTCTATAACATACAACAGACATGTGGCTTAAAGCACAGGATTTACAACCCATCAAGCTTTCCCAACTAGGCTAGCAATCCCACTAAAATAGAGTCTACAGTGCAGATTCTGGTAAATACCAAGTGTTTACCAATGTGCCTGGTCACCAGAGTTGATTTATTCTGAGTAGCACATCTCACTTAGTGCTGGATCAATTCATTTCCTTATTCACACAGTATGCCTTTACTAAACAGCTACTACATACCCTTCCTGTGCTAGGCATTTAGCTTTCAAAGATGAATCAGATATGAACTGACCCTCAAGGAGCTGAAGTCTAATAGGATTCAAGCATGTAGTTAACTATACTTCAAAGAAGGAAGTGAAAAGTATCTTCAGAGGTAAAGATAATGTTTGAAATTATATGAATGAGGAAATTCACTGCAACATAGTTTGGACAGGAAAAGCCTATAAACAACCTAAACACCCATGAGTAGAGGGCTACTTAAATAATGGACGTAAATACAGTGGAATAGCCAGCCATTAAAAAAGGTGAGATAATGCTATTTGTAAAAATACACGTATACAAAAATGATATAATAATCAGAGTTACTATTTACTAAACCCTTACTATGTGCCAAGAAGGGGAGAGGAAAGAGGAGCAAGCAATATGCAAAAAGCAGAGGAGCAGAAAAAGGTTTTCTTGGTTCTAAACCATCTGCAAGCCTGGCCATGTACCCTTGTCCTCAAGTTCCTGCAATACATCTCCTTTCTTGTTTAAGATATTTCAAAATGGTTCTTGTTATTTTCATATACCCCTTACATATAGGGTAAAGAAGAAACAGTGGAATTCGCATTTGTCAAAACACATCAAACTAAACATTTAAAATCTGGGCACTATTGTTTTATGTAAATTATACCTCAACTTAAAAATAGAAACAGTGAGGCCAAAACATATGGAGGACACTAGTACCAACAACAGAAATATTGTACAAAGGAGGAACAGTTCTGGTGGGGTAGCAGATGATTTAATGCACTGCTCAGATTACCTCCAGGACTAAAGCACTCATTCTCCCAATTGCTCAGTGTTGGCAGCAACAGATCTCAGCTGATCCCGCTCCCAGACTTGCTCTCAGCTGAAGAAAAGCATCTCCCCCATGTCACTTCCCCTTCCCAGGGGTAACTCACATTCATTCACTGGTTGACCAAGGGCAGGAGGGGGTATAAAGTTTCAGCCCCTTTAGCCCAATTTGGGACTACACAGAAAGGTTAACCCAGCTCCAGAGCTCTTGCAGAAGTGGCTAAGGCCTCTGTTACAGCTGCAGTGCAGTTTAACCTCTCCATCTGCTCCATCCTGCTTCCTTCATGCCCCCTCAGGTAGACCTTGAGAGCATTCCCCAACCAGTTTCCTGGGGGATGCAAATCTCCATTTTAAGAGTATGCTTCCTGGGGAAACTGATTTGTAATATGTGAAAAACACAATGAGTCAATTTTTTTTTTTTTAGATTTTAATTTTTATTGTTTTTTCAGAGAGAGACAGAGAGAATGGGGAGGGTCCCACAGCAGTCTCCATAGGTGACAGCATTTAGTTTTCCATATAGTTTCACTCCACAGGTGGGCGCGGGGCTGTGTAGGGCAGGAACTGGGCTGGGAGCTTCCCGCATAGGCCATGGCAAGAACTGAACTGGGGACATACCCCAGTTCAGCACATGGGTCCGCATGGGCCAGGCCCTGGATTCAATCTTTGGACTCTGGGGCTGCAAAGCAACCGCTTAACCCGTTGAGCCATCCCAGCTTCGCCAAGTCAATTTTTAATAAGCTTGAGATTCCAGGTAAAATGTCCAACAAGTTAGAAATGTGGGCTTAAGCTCAGGAAAAAGATCTGTGGCGATTTACCAAGAGGTGACAGTTAAAACCATGAGATTTTATAATAACCAGTGGGAAAGACTGAAGAGAGGAAAGCTAATGTGGTATCTTTAGTTAAGTGCTGATATTTAGGACACTGAGTAAGAAAGGGAAGACCCAAGAAACAGGGGAGAGGAAGACAGAGAATACAGAGTTATGAACACTAAAAGCTTCTCTAGAAAGTCTGCAGTCAGCAAAGGCAAATGCTACCCAAAAAGCTAAGAAGAATGAAACACCCAACAAATACTTAACAAATCCTTGTTATCTGAATTGAGTGGGATATACAAGTATGGCCTAACGTATGCTAGACTTTTGTTGGGTTGTCTTCAGAAGCTTCTATCCTAGTGGAAAAGCATAGAATCTATTTGAATGTCCTGAAGTAGACCCACTGCTAGGCTGGTCAGCAGAGAAAAGCTGAGCCAAAATATACAGGTCAGCTGCTTGAGCAATTTGGAAGAAACTCCTTCTCTAAACGGCTTCTTGCAAGAGAATTCCCAGGGATCTCAAACAGCTAAGATCTTTGAGAAGAATCACTGTCCTTACTAAGCAAATTCAGTCAAGTCTACTGCCATTCCAATAGGTAAAGCTGATTCTAACATACCTTTTTTTAAATTTATTTTTTGTACCAGACCATAGATATAAAAAGGGAGGAGTGAGGTAATTACTTATAGACGGGAACAATTATCATCACTGCTTTGAAAACAAACTTCTTAGCCATGGTACCATAAAGTAAGTAACATACCACACAAACAGGTGTTATTTAACCTCCAATCCTTGGCTAGCATAAACAGAAAAGAATTTACCTTCTGTGAACAGGAGGAATTTATCTTCTACTCCTGTGCCTAAAACAGCTATGCAATATTCTTCAATGATTCACTGACTTTCCCTGTTTTCAACTATGGGTGTAGCAGGGGGACCCCCATATCTACACCTCTTGCCCAAACTCCTCCCACCCAACCTGCAATCAAAGGCCAAGGCACAAAACATTACGAACTCCCTAATGTGACTATATTTCCCAAAGAGATCAGAAAATCTGTTGGAGTTACAAAAGTTTGCGCCAATTTCAAATCTGATCAGCATCTCTGAAAGTCACAGTTACCATACAGCTGAATAAAATATTTTTTCATAAATTTAATGCCAGTGTGTCTGTGTTTGGAAACTTTGAAAATAACATGTTGTATGGTTTACTGCACTGGAAAAGGTGCCAACAGAGTTTCAAAGGAAGGGAAGTGTATAACTGTTTCCTTTCAAATGCATTTTCCAATGCGATCCATTCAGGGAAAAGGCTGGAACTAACTAAAACATTATTAAAAACTGTTATGGAAAGAGACAGGGCGATGGAAAAAGATAGACCCAAAAAAGTGAAATACATAACCAAGAGTGAGACAGACAAGGAAAAAGAAAGGGGATCTGGGCAGAGAGACAGGTTGGACAAGGAAATGGGGTGAGATGGAGTTTTGTCTGGCAGTTGCTGTTAGTGGTCTCATATTGTTGCAGATCAATCGATCAGGGCTGCAGTGCTGCTGGTCCAGTGGCATAAGACAAACCACAGAGTTGGCTTTAAGTTCGGCAGTTGCGAACTGCTGACCTTCAGTTTTCAAACCAAAAATATTCTTTGGGAAACAGTAATACCAGGTTCAGCCCAACCAGCCAAGCAAAAACAAGAACTACTAACCTGAAGTAACACCCTATTTAGTTACATCAGGCACCAACCCTTCACAGCCATCAACAGAGAAGCCTACAAACCTGAAACCACACCCCACCAAACTAACTCCAGATTCTGACTCAACCTACTAGGCAATGATAATTAGAAATGATAAATACAAGCTTGTCCAACCCACGGCCCGCGGGCCACATGTGATCCAGGACAGTTTTGAATGCAAACCAACACAAATTCGTAAACTTTCTTAAAACATGAGATTTTTGCAATTTTTTTAGCTCATCATCTATCATTAGTGTTAGTGTATTTTATGTGTGGCCCAAGAAAACTCTTCCTCCAATGCGGCCCAGGGAAGCCAAAAGATTGGACACCCCTGCAAAACAAGTGACACATGGTGTTTCAAAGTTGGCTTTACCAGGACCTACTTGAACAGAAAGACCAGTTCTCACTCACAGAGTCAGAGATAAAGCAATTCTTTCTCAAGTCACAAGTGAATGACTCCAGTAAAATGTGCATGCAATGCTTAGGGCAGAGTTTGGCGCTGACTTACAAAGCCATTAAATTTCTAGACAAATTTATAGTGAGAGTTTTTTTTTTTCTCCCTCCTAAATTCATCTAGGAGAATTTCAGCGAGGGTGATGTTAAAATTGACCTCCAAAACTGCAATACTTACTTATGAGAGTAGATGGGTATGCTATTAATAACTTATAAACAGGGTCTATCCCCGGGCAAACCAGGACTTACCTTCACCCTAGCTTAAGCCATAGTTTTTCTTCTCCCTGGGTCAGTGTTATAGAAATTTAGCTCAGAATAATCGTTTTAAAAAGCCAAGACTGCTTCTGATTAATGCCAAAGCATTTTCTTTTTTAGTTTCTCTGATGGAGAAGTAAACAATTAAGTTAAATGCAAAAACTAACAGGAAAGACTAAGCTGACAATCAGGATTCTGGAGAAGCTAAAAATTACAGGCAGCAGCTTCAGGGGAAAAGGAAAATGTGCCATAGATGGAGCTGTTGAGGCTAATCAACCAGGCCTCTCAGTGTTAGGCCCTGATGCCTCAGCCAGCTTCCAACAGGGAAGGGCGGGCAGACCTTGGTGCAAGTTTGCTGTGTTCCAGGCCATCATTCTTGAGGGTGTAATAACCATGGGCTGTAGCACACATGTTGAGGGATGAGGGAAAAAAATAAACAGAGAGACAAAAGAATGAGGATGCACTGCCAATTTCAATTGTGCAGCTTTTATTTTTAAATGCTTATCAAGCTGAGAGAGAGCAGAGTTCTTGGAAAACAAGGTTTCCTTTTTTCCAATGCCAGCGTAAAACACCCTCAAGGACAGGCAATGCACAGACTGTAACAACAAGGAACGTGGCTCTGCATCCTCCCAGCAGCACAGTCCACCATGGGTCCCACGCTGCTCTGATTTCGGCTCAACTGAGAACTCAAAATAATAGGCCCACTGCCTCTGGTAAAAACTGCTCTTTTAAAATTTTTTATTAATCTCCAAACTGGCTGTGTTAGAATTATAGCCCATTACCTACCAACTCTCTTTACTAATAAAATAAATTTGTAAAAGGCCTAATTACTACTTTTACTGAAGTATACTGCCTGGGGATCAAGTATAGGAAGCCGAGGGCTCAAACAGTTGTCAGTTAGGGGATGACGGGGAGGGGATTTGGAGAGGACTGAGAATTACCACTGGGAGAGAACATGAGGTCCACAGACGAGTCTCAGAGCCCATGCCCAAAAAGGAACAAAGGGGCACTAACCCTGTTTTTGGTTTAAACAGCACCATGAGGATCCATGCCATCATGGCACTTGGGGAGGCGGAGGCCTATCACAAGTTACACAGGCCTATGCTGCACACGCCCCAGCTCAACAGAAAGAGTACTGCAGTCCAAGACTGACGGATTCAGGCTGGACTCTCAACAGAAAGCCTGGAGACTCTGACCAGTATGGAAACAAACAGGCACTCTTCCCACCTATCCCATTCTATACTTCCACCCAAATCCAGCCTCAGAGGAAAAACAAACAAAACAACAACAAATGCAGGCAACTGCACAAGAGCTGTATCATATAGGCAAGGCTGACTACAACATCTTCTGGGCTGTGCCCTGCACCTCATCCCAGAAGACTGATTACAAAGCTGGAAACGTTACTCACACTCTGAGCCAGTCAGCCCCTCATCCAGGGTTGGTGCTGAGAAGTTTGACTAGGAACCAGGAGTAAACTCTGACATGTTCACTGACCATAAAAGGAGTGTATTAAACAAACTAGTTCAACCTTAGGCAAAAATTAAGAAGAAAACATAACTATCATTCGTTCTAAACTGTTCACCAAGAACCCTCCTAGCAATTCCCATGCATCTCTTAGACTTTGATAAACAGTATTTCTCCTCCAGAGAACACCACTGCCAAATAATCTCTTTTTAAAAGAATCCTGTTAAGAAACCCTGCTATAGCAGGTGAGTTAAACCTCTGTGGCAGACATCCCTTTCGGGGATGACCAGACTGCAACATGGCATTTCATTGAGGCAAAGAGGTCTGCATTTACTCTGATTGCCAAATGTTTAACCCTAAAGAACTCAGGAATGCTCTCAACGGGAAAAACACAGCAGCAAATGCTATGATACCAAAGCCACAATTCCATGGGCCCCTGGAGTCTCTCAAACTAAGCTGCCAGCTAGGGAGCTAACACTAGCTTTGGATAAAATGCAGCTCTGGTAGAGTAATTAATTTTTTTCTTAACTGGGATTACATTAATTTTCAAGGACTAATGGAGTCCAGCTGTAATGGGAAGAGCGGCTGCCGATGCACAAAGGCACTTGTACGCACAACATTATAAACACACACACACACACACACGCCTATAAAAAGGATCCACTATAACAGGATATTTTTAGTTTCTACAATGCTGCACTAAAAATACAGCCCCGGCTGATACATCATGGTAGAACTATTCTCTCTGTCCCTTCAGGAACAGTTTAAAACATTTATTTTTGTTTCCTTTTGCGATGGTCAGAGTAGAGAGAAAATAGCAACTCATTGATAAGAGGAAACGAGAGAGACATGAAAAATTGAAAACTACCTAAAAACTCATGGAGAGGTTTATTTTATTAGTTCTTAATAAATATCTTGCAGATTTCCTCAGGAAATACACCAGATCACATGTAAAATAGTTTGATACTGATGTCAACTGCATCAACATATGAAGTCTATTAGGGTGAAGCCGCAGCAGGGTGATCAGCGTGCTGAAAAACTCCACAGTACTTGGGGGGGGGGGGGGATCTCACGGCCTTCCAAATTCTTCGAGAGGTAAAAAAGTCAGCCAAGACGCAGAGAGAGAGAAAGA
>PVKE010027284.1:0-10982 GCA_004027555.1 Craseonycteris thonglongyai | reverse complement strand
AACCCCCTCCCAAGCCATGTTTCAATGTAGACAGAAGTAAACCCCAATAGACAGCAGCGCTTCAGCCTGCCAGGGCCTTACACCAGCTGCAGCGCATCTCGCTCTCTCCACTCAGCCCCAAGTGCAGATGTTCCCTACAGCATCACTTCCGCTAGACTTTCTTTTAAAGAAATAGCACACATATGTGGAGGCCTTTCCACCACTTCCCAATACAACTTTCTTTCCTTTAAAGGCCTCAAAGCAAGAGTGAAACTCTGACAGCAGGTACCACAATGGCTGAATGAGTTGTTCCAGTTCCCCTTGGAAAGGAGCATCCATGGGCTAAAGAGCATTAGTTAATAGAAATTCCTTTACAAATTTAGCTTCCTGTTGTCTTCAGAGAAAAAAGAGCCCCCGCGCCCCATTTTGAGCTAAGAAGGGGAGGAAAGTATGTCTAAGATTTTAATCCTGGTTTCTCAAAGCAGTCTATTGTAGCACTGCCATCTCAAAGGAGTTCTAGTGGCTTTACCATCATGAAACTTGCATAAGGCAGTATTAAAATAATTTTTTAAAAAACACATTAGAGGATGCCGGGATGGCACAGCGGGCTAAGGGCTTGTTTTTGCAGCCCCAGGGTCCAAAGATCAAATCCTGGCCCCAGCCCGTACGGACCCATATGTTGAACTGGGTGTGCCCCCAGTTCAGTTCTTGCCGGGGCCTATGTGGGAGGCTCCTGGCCCAGTTCCTGCCCTGCACAGCCCCGCGCCCACCATGGAGTGAAACTATATGGAAAACTAATGCTGTCAACTATGGAGACGGCTCTGGGCCCTCCCACTTCTCTCTGTCTCTGTTTCTCTGTCAAAAGCAACAAAATAAATCTTAAAAAAAAAAAAATATATATATATATATATATATACTTTATCAAGCACAATTACTTAGCTGCTGAAAAGATAATTTTTAAAGAAATGAACAGTTTGTTCATTTGTTACATGCCTAATTTTATTATATATAATCCCAGATCATGATCAATCAATCAATTACTGATTACCTAATTTTGAAGTCAGCCTTGATTGAACACTGTTAGAGATTTGATAAAATATCATACATAGTCTCTTGTCTTTATGGAGTATATATTCTAGTTGAGGTATATGTGCATTTTACAAAACTAAAATTATAGCAATTTTTAGAATATGTGAATATTTTCTAATTGGTCTATCAAGTTGTTTTGTTTTTAAATAAATGAAGAGAGTTAGAATAATCAGTAATGTAAAAGAAAACAAAACATTTGCTAAACCCTTAATACCAAAGTTGCTTGGTTTGAAATTCAAGTTCAAGAGAGAAAACAGAATTTTCGCTTAAGGAAAAGAGAGAAATACTGGCAATCAGTAGCAAACATACTATGGTGAGAAGGCTTAATTCAACAAATATTTATTCAATGTTTTTTATGCAGAAGGTATTAGATGTAGAAACTGATTTATAAGTGGTTAAGTAATTTGCATGATACAGCATACAACAAACAATTAGAACTTAGTTTTTTCCTAACTTCAAATATGTTATGGTCATTACAATTTCTTTCTTTTTTTTTTTTTAAAGATTTATTTTATTGTTTTGAGAGAAGGTGAGAGAGAGAGAAGAGTGGAGAGCCCAGAGCAGTCTCCATAGTTGTAACATAGTTTTATTCCACACAGGTGGATGTGGGGCTGTGCAGGGCAGAAACTGAACTGGGGGCCTCCCACATGGGAGGCAAGAACCTTTACTGCCATCCCAGCAGATATCAGTTGCACTGCAGTTCAGCATATGGGTTTGCACAGGTCGGGCTGGGATTGGATACATGGACCTCGGGGTTTCAAGGCAAGCGCTCAACCTGTTGAGTGATGCTGGCATCCCCTGGTCACTACAATTTCTAAACATACATTTCTTATTATTATAAAAATATTGTGATCACTACAGAAAACTATAAAAATAGAGATATAAAAAAAAATTGAAAACACTCATAATTCCACAATTCTAGAGAATCATACTTAAATTATAATCAATGGGGAAAGCCAGGATGGCTCAGTGGGTTAAGCGCTCGCTTTGAAGCCCCGGGGACCGAGGATCGAGTCCCGGCCCCAGCCAGTGTGGACCCATATGCTGAGCTGGGGTGCGCTTCCCATGCAGGAGGCCCCCAGTTCAGTTCTCGGACCCCAGTTCGAACCCTGGCCTGAGGGGCCATGCCTCCCATTCGGGAGACCCTCCACCCAGTTCCAGCCCTGTGTGGCCCCCACCCACCTGTGTGGAACAAAATCGTGATGAAAACTGATGACTCACAGATGTAGAGACTGCTCTGGGCCCTCCCCCTTCTCTCTGTCTCTGTCCGTCAAAATGAATAAAATAAATCTTAAAAAAAAAAAAAATATATATATATATATATATATATATACACACACACACACACACACACAATCAATGTCCATCAGCATTTTAATGAATTTATGTATAATAAGCCTTATTTTATAAAAATATGATCATTGTAAAGTTCATAACTAAGAGATCAGATAGCCTTCAGAAAAAGGAGACTACATTTCTGGTAGCTGACCCCACCCCAAGAGTTAATCACCTAGAAAATAGAAGTATCATAAACTGATTCCCCACACTGGGCAAGATACATCTATTCCATGCCTATACCTCCGAGTTCCTTAAAGCAAAGAAATGTCAAAAATACCTCATTATACTCTACCCTCCTATACATCCTCAAGTTCAAGATAGTCAGGTACACTGACTCACTCAGCAGGACTACTGCCCTCAATACATCTTCCACAGCACTTCCAAAGCCAAGACTAACCAATGAAAAAGGCCATCAGAGACTATGGGAAATATCTGTATCCAAATGTCTCTGACTGAGTATGGTCCCAATGCCCTGGTGGCTTATGGGCCCCTGACTAGCACAGCTTTACTTCCTTGTTTTTCAGCTCAATAGATGGTTTACACCAAGTGCTCTTATTCCAAAATAAAACTGTACTTTCCCCAATAACATTCTGTTATGCACAGATGATTCATTTGTTAGTGAAAAGTAGGACAGCCACAAAAGGCAACCATGCTCTTTCCTCCCTGAAATGGCAAGACAACACAACCACTCACCTACATACCCATGCTATTTTCCAAGCTTGAGCTATTCCCAGCTAGCAAGTTTTCACCTAAAGTGAGATGAGGTGAAAGGTCTGACCCTGACAATGCTGTTCATGCCAACTACAACTGTACCTTATTCAAAGTAATTTACAGAAATGGGCTTATCTGTTGGTTGCAAACTTTTATATCTGATACAAAAGACTTACTCTTTTATTACCACATGCTGCATATATATTTAATTATGTAGGGTTCCTCACATCTTTTACCTAACAAATGGTGCTAGAACTCTCTTTAGCTGATGGAAATGAAAATATATTTGCAAAACAAGTTAAAAAGTTCTCCAGTGGGAAGACCTTGAGATTTAAGAACAATGAATATATCACAAAGGGGGAAAAAATGACATTTTCAACTCTATAAAATTAAAAAACTTTTATACATTAAAAAAATAAACAGAGGGGAAGCCGGGATGGCTCAGTGGGTTAAGCGCTCACTTTGCAGCGCCGGGGACCGAGGATCCAATCCCGGCCCCGGTCCGTGCGGAACCATATGCTGAACTGGGAGCTCCCCCAGTTCAGTTCTCTCTCTGTCTCTGTCTCTCTGTCTCTCTCTCAATAAATAAATAAATAAATAAATAAATAAATAAATAAAACTTAAAATAAATAAAAAATAAAAATAAACAGAGAGATGCCAAGATAGCTCAATAGGTTGAACACTTGCTTCGTAACTATAAGGTCCTGCAATGAAATCCTGGCCCCAGTCCATGCAAACCCATATACCAAACAGCAGTGCAACTGGTAACCGCCAGGATGGCAGCGAAGGTTCTTGCTTCCCATGCAGGAGGCCCCTAGTTTGGTTCCCCTCCTACACGGCCCCACATCCACCTGTGTGGAATGAAACTATGTCAAAATTAATAATGTACAACTATGGAGACTGCTCTGGGCTCTCCTCCCTTCACACAACTCTCTCTTACCTTCTCTCAAACAATAAATCTTTTAAAAAACTAAAATAAACAGGGATGCTGGGATAGCTCAGCAGGTTGAGTGCTTGCCTCACAATTGTGAGGTCCAGGGATCGAGTACCAACCCTGGCTGGAGCAAACCCATATGCTGAACTGTGGTGCAGCTGGTAACCGGGATGGCTTGGCAGTGAAATTTCTTGCTTCCCACGCAGGATGCCCCCAGTTCAGTTCCTAACTCATGGAACTTAATGATGTGCAACTGTGAAGACTGCTCTGGGCCCTCTCCCACTCTCTCTCTGACCTTGTCTCAAAAACAATGGAATAAATCTTAAAAAAAAAAAAAAAATTAAAAAATTAAAAATCAAATACAAATAAAGAAATTACCAATGAGTCTAGAAAGGACTTGCTATATGTACTATCTGTAAAGCTCAAATAAATTGATACAAAAGATACTAGGCTGAAACAGGAAAATGAGCAGAGGATAAGACTATACATAAATAGTTAATAAAACATAGGAAGAAATGTTCATTCTCACTAGTAATCAAAGAAATGCAATTAAAAACAAGATAGGTTGGAAAACAGTTCGGCAGTTTCTTATAAAAATAAACAAAAGATTTAGCATAGATCTAGCCATTACACTCCTTGGAGTTTACCTAAATGAGTTGAAGTTATGTACACACAGAAACCTGCACACAGATGTTTATAGCATCTTTATTCATAATCACCAAAACTTAGAAGCAACCAAGATGTCCTTCAGTAAGTTAATGGATAAACTGTGACAAATTCAAACAAGAAATGTTACAAAATACTAAGAAGAAATGAACTATCAAGCCATGAAAAGACATGAAGGAATTTTTTTAAATTTATTTTATTGTTAGAGAGAGAGACAGAAAGATAGAGACAGAGAGAAGGGAAAGGGTCCAGAGCAGTCTCCATAGTTATACATCATTAGTTTCGACACAGTTTAATTCCACACAGGTGGATGTACGGCTGCATAGGGCAGGAACCAAACTTGGGACTTACAACGTGGGAGGCATGCTCTAGCTCAGCATATGGATTTGCACAGGCTGAGGTCATGATTCGATCCCCAGACCTCGAGGTTGCAAGGCAAGCATTCAACCTACTGAGCTATTCTGGCATCCTCACATGGAGGAATTTTAAATGCATATTACTAAGTTAAAAAAAGCAATCTGAAAAGGCTATACGTACTGTATGATTCCAACTATATGACATTCTAGAAAAAAGGTAAAACGATGGAGATAATAGAAAGAATCAGTGGTTGCCAGAAATTAGGAGGAGGGAGAAATGAACAGGCAGAATACAGAGGATTTTTAGGGCAATGAAATTATTCTGGATACTACAAGGGGGACCCAAAAAAATTAGAAACTTATTTATAGAAAATGTGTATTTATTCTTACATGTTTACACTACAGTTACCTTCAAAGTACTCTCCATTTGATGCAATACACCTATCGATATACTTTTTCCACTGCTCAAAAGTTTTTGAATTCATCCATTTTGATGCCTTTTAGTTCTTCTGCCATTTTTTTGTTCCACCTCTTTCACATCATCAAAACATTGCCCTTTGCTCAGTGGGTTAAGTGCTCGCTTTGCAGCCCTGGGGACTGAGGATCGAATCCTGGTCCCGGCCTGTATGGACCCATATGCTGAACTGGGGAGTGCTCCCAGTTCAGTTCTCACTGGGGTGAGACCCCGGCCCAGTTTCTGCCCTGTGCAGCCCCGTGCCCACCAGTGGAATGAAACTATGTGGAAAAACTAATGATGTGCAACTATAGAGACTGCTCTGGGCCCTCCCCCTTCTCTCTGTCTCTGTATCTCTCTCTCTCTCTCTCTCTCTCTCTCTCTCTCTCTCTCCTGTCAAAAACAGTAAAAATAAATCTTAAAAAAAAAAAACCACAAAAAAAACCAACACGTTGCCCTTTGAGATTTTTTTCATCCGGGGAAACAAAAATAGTTGCTTGGGCAAGACTGGGTGAACAGGAAGTGTGGCATAGGGATCATGCTATTTTTGGTCAAAAACTGCGAATACTTGAATACTTGGCATGGTGTGGGCTGGTGCATTGTCATGGTGGAAGAACCAGTCATCTATTTGCCACACTCTGTATGTTACTTCCACACACAGCCTCTCACAACACCACCAGCTGGTACACTGATGCAGATGGTTTCCTAGAGCACCCACCTAGCGGGGGAAGCCTGTACTACAGAGGGGCCCGCCAGCCAGAAGATAATTCCAGTCTTTTTGGGGACCCCCCTTGTATAGTGGTAGATATATATCATTACATATTTGTCAAAACTCGCAGAATTTATAATACAAAAACTGAACCTCAGTGTAAACTATGGACTTTAGGTAGTAATGACATGTCAGTATAGGTTCATCAATTGTAACAAATGTACCACGCTGGTTCTAGATATTGATATCAGGAAGGTATGCATGTTTAGGGGCAGGAGAACACAAGGGCTGTATGGAAAAAACCCAACCATGGTCAATATAATGAGAAGGTTACATGGATGGATACTTTTTGGACAGCCTGCATACGGTAACTCACTTTCCACTCAATTTTGCTATGAACCTAAAACTTCTCTAAAAAATAAAATCCACTGAAAAAAAGAGGTTTTTCCCCATCACTTACTCAACAAATATTTGAACACCTACATTATGCCAAGGACTATATAACATTAAAAATATTCAATGCTAACAAGAGGTGGTAGCTGAGCATTCTCAAACACTGCTGCAAAGAGTGTAAGTTGGCACAACTTCTTAAGAAAATAATCCAGCATCACGTATCGAAAACATAAGACTTCAAACCCTTTAATCCAAAAACTGAGCTTCTAGAAACATATTCTAACAATATGAAATGCAAACAAAGGTTTTATATACAAAGATGTTAATTATAGCATTATTTACAATACTAGAAAAGTGAGAAAACAGGGTAATGATTAAATTAATGTTAAAATATTCATGAGAACATTACTCAGCCATTAAACATGTTTACAAAGAATTTTATAACTGAATATTTAAAATAAGTGAAAACAGTAGAATCAAACATTTTATATTCAATATCCTTTCAACTGTATAAAAAGAACTTGAATATTAACACATATATACAGGAAGAAACATTGCTGGGAAGGTGGTTTACAGGTGGTTTCCACTCTTTATTATTATTTTTTTTAGTACTCTCAACAAAACCCAAAATGTTAAACCCTTTTTAAAAAAATTTAGTTTTCATAAATAGGATAGTTACTCCAGTGTGGTGAGAACAAAAACATGGTAAGTGAATAGAGAAGGAGAAATAAAAGAATATTTATGGGCAGGAATAAAGGACAGAGAATAAATGATGAAAGATTTAGAACAGAAAAAAAAAAGAACTTAATGCTGTTGTCTAAGAAATTTTGAGGGAAGCTGGGATGGCTCAGCAGGTTAAGCGCTCGCTTTGCAACCCCAGAGCCTGAGGATCGGCCCCCAGTTCAGTTCTTGCCGGGGCCTATATGGGAGGTTCCCTGCCCAGTTCCTGCCCTGCGCAGCCCTGCGCCCACCTGTGGAGTTAAATTGTATGGAAAACTAATGTCAACTATGGAGACTGCTCTGGCCCCTCCCCATTCTCTCTGTCTCTCTGTAAAAAAAAAAAAAAAAAAAAATAATAATAAATCTTAAAAAGAAAAAAAAAAGAAATTTTGCTTTCCAGAGCCCCAAAGACACTGACTCCAGGATTAATACTAAACTCAAAGGAACACTTAATGTATTTTAATTTAATACCAAGATACAAAATATGCATCTGGAAATTATATTTTCAGAAATGTCACCCTAACAAAAAACAAGGAAAGACAGTGAGATTAGCAATGATCCACATAAATAGATATCCCTGGTCTTGCCATTCAATCTTCATTGCTCAGCCTGACTTGCTGACAAATTTTATTCTTGATTTGAACTCAATTAAAAACATAATTATTGGGAACTTACAGCACAGTAGGAATTATTCTAGATGTTCACAATACATCAGCAAATAAAACAAGTCAAGGATCCCTATCTGTAGGAAGCTTACATTCTTGTAGAGAAGTAATAGTGGAAAATAAGTAATAAACATATGAATAAAAATAAGTTATCTAAGTATTAGAAAATAGGAGTTATGAAAAAAGAAAGTAGAGCAGGATAGGAGAGATCAGGAGTACTGAGTGAGGGGTGCAGCAGTGTTAATAGGATCTTCAGGGTATAGGAGGTGTGGTATATTAGCCATACCGATAGTTGGAAGCAGAGCATTCCAAGTAGAGAAAGCTGCTAATGCAAAGGCCCAAGGTGGCAGAATCCCTAGCTTATCAGAGGACTTGCAAGAAGGCCAGTGTGGCTGAAGCAGAATAAGGTAAGCTAGAAAAACAGTAGTAAATAAGGTCAGAGAGAAGCAATATGGGGGTGGGCAGGAGAGAGGAGTTCCATATAGGAAAACCTTTAATCTTAAAAAAAACAAACAAAAAAACAAGAAGAGGGGATGGTGGGATGGCTCAACAGGTTGAGTGCTTGCCTTGCAACCATGAGGTCCAGGGATCGAATCCTGGCCCCAGCCCATGCAAACCTATATGATGACCTGTACTGTAACTGGTAACCGCCAGGATGGTGGTGAGGTTCTTGTCTCCCATGCAGGAGGCCCCCAGCTTGGTTCCTGCCCCACGTGACCCCACATTCACCTGTGTGGAATGAAACTATGTCACAACTAATGAAGTACAACTATGGAGACTGCTCTGGGCCCTCTCCACTTTTCTCTCAAACAAACAAACAAACAAACAAACAATAAATAAGGGAATAAAACAATGGCTTTTACTCTGAGAGAACTGGGAAGCCAGTAGAGGATTCTGACCAGAGTGACATGATCAAATGCTTTTAAAAAAGTAACTGCTTTACAGAGAGCGGGAGGGTGTGCATGCATATGCGTACGTACTTTAGGAGGAGAGGGACACAGAGGTAACAAAGAGATTACTTAGGAATTTCAAGACTTTGTGAATTACCGGTATCTTTCTCTTCATGTTTAAAAAGAAGTTTTCTCCACAAGGGGTGTTCAGGCCACGTTTGCAAAGAGGGTTTTCTCTTCTAATATTGAATCTTGAAAAATGTGTCAATGGATTGCAATTGCATCCTTAGCAGGCATTTCAAAATAATGATTATCAAACATTTTTCTCTGCTCACTGCCCTGACATGAGTTCTGGGCATCACCCTCTCTCAGGGGAGAGGTGAAAGGAAGTTATGCAGAACAAGCAGTGATAACAGGATGACGTCACAGGTGTGCCTCACAGAAGCCCCTAGTGAGTTCAGCTCATAACCACTCCACAGTGATTTACTCTACCCTGCCAACGCCAGCTGGAGAAGAAATGAAGAAAGCTGACACAGCCTTAAGCCCTGGGCAGGCAATGTAAGATCCTTCTCCCTCCAGTCCCCTGCCAGCCCCTCCCCTCTTTCAACCACTGATCCTTGCTTCAAAAGCCAAAGTGTGAACAGCACGTGTCTGGATTTCAGAAACCTGCCCAGCAGTTGGAAATTCCTTGCAGCGTGTCAATTGCTGCATCTGCTGTTGGCACTTGGGGCAAAGGATCACATGAGCAATTTCTGAAATAAGCTTCAAGATGGGAGTCTGATGCCTGAAGAGGGGACTAACGAAGCCAGAAAACTCCAATTATAGTAAATAAAATCCTAGTACTGCCTTCTAAAAAGGAAACTGAGACATACAAGCAACCCAAACAGCTCTAAGTAGTAGTCAAGAACAAAAGCACAGAGCACCCTGACTAATGGAAAGGATTTTATGGGCCAACAGGGTTCACCAGATATGTAATGTAATGTGGCTGAAACTAGATCTCTAGCTCATACTCTTTTAGTAAGAAATAGCTTCCATCATGTCAGCTGCAGTCCTCCCTCCCTACTCCCTCTACCTTTCTTCCCCACCCAATTAGTACCCTAAGTAGTCTACACCTTGAATACTTCCTGGAAAAATTTAAAAATGTGAGCCTAGTAACATAATCTGCCATAAAACTACACTGTAGGAGCTGAAAACGGCACTACATGCACTTGCCACCCTAGATACAGGTGCTCCAGTTATACTGCTCACAGGCAGAGTGAAAAGAATGTTTGAGTCTGCTGGTAAAAAAAAAAAGGATATCATATCATTTTCTCTAGGAACAGGGCAGGCATACTAGGTACCCATATATTCTCCCAATTAAACAATTACCCTGGAAAAAGTATCTTTTAGAGAGCACAGATGATTTAGTAAATTAAAAAGGAATTCTTTGGTCAGGGATTAAATAAAGACAAGAAACTAGTACGTGTGGAATGCACACAGCCTTTACCCTAAGAACTTCTGCTACCTGATGAACTTGACTTTGTATTCCAAAGCTCCATGGGTACAGTCAACATATAAGATCCCCAAGATCTCTGCCATGAAGCTGAGATCCCACAGAGCTGTAATATATCCAAAGAATAGGGGTGAGTCAGAAATAACCATCAACCCCTTGAGAAGACAGCTGGAAAACTGTGTCAAACTTTGGAGCTAACTAGGAGAAAAAATATTACACTGAAAATATGGACTATACACTAGCCCTATACAGGTATATACAGTCTAAATTCATATTACCTGGGTGGTCTGAAAAACCTTAAAGCAGGTATTTTAATTTACAGTGATTATTTTAGACTGCCACACCAGGCTATGGGCAAAAGCAAACTCAAATCCTTTTCCCATTTGCACCCCAGGTCTCCAATTCTCACTAATGAAACCACACAGAAAATAAGCAGATTACAGAAAAGAACATTTTAATTACATAGGAAAAAACTTAAAAGAGCAACAACCAACAGAAACAAGAGAGTGCAGAAATTCACCTAAAAAGACCCCTTCATCAATCTCTAAAATAAACATATAAAATATATTTTAAAGAAATAAAAGAC